>PVJI01004590.1:0-106636 GCA_004026765.1 Micronycteris hirsuta | reverse complement strand
AAAAAAAAAAAAAAAGAATCCTCGGAGCTAGGACCCTAATCATACAATTTTCTGTATCACTCAGTGGAGCACAGAAAAAGTCAACTAAAGAGGTTCGTTCTCCACTGATTGATTCCAGTACCTTGATGGACAAAATCTACATCAAGGTGATTAATGTTTTAAGGGGACTATGCCAACTGATGGAGAAAAATCAGGTTCCTTCTTACTTTGTTCAAAGATGAACCCCAATCGTGCCAAGCCATGTCAGCAAGGAGACCGGCACACCCAAGTGGATTATATGCAAAAGCAAATTGCAGATGCCAACCACAGGACTTAGCATTATGCCTACAGTGCATTTTTCTCATCTTTTTTTTTTTAAATAATATGTTGAGGAAAAATCACTTTTTACTTTTGTTTTTGACCTTTTCTTTTTTTCTTGACATTAAGGTATTTTTGATAGCATACAGAGCTTTTTGCCATCTCCATAAATTCAGGGGGGAAAAAAGCCGCCATCAGTTTTTTCTTTTTTCATTATTATTTGTAATTGTTTTGCTAACGACATTGAGGATTCCAAAATTGGCCTCTGTGTTCCCTCACTAGCGTGACATTTTGTGCCTTTATCAGCATCTCTGTTGTCTGTATTGCAAATGTGCCTGATGGATTTACTAAGTGCAGGAGGAGCTTATTAACCTTCCTTTAATCTGGCAGATATTGTAAAAGTGAGTTTTGTGCAGGTAGCAACTAATTTCTACCTGTAACCAGAGAGAGAGAGAGATTTAGACATCCTGAATTGCGCAGTGCCGTTATGAACAGGTGCTCTGGTTGCCTCTGCAAACACAATTATTAAAAAAATACATAGTGCTTCCTATTATTTATAGATTTGCATATTTTACCAAAGGCATCTTCTATATCTTTTTTGTTTCATATTAACACATAATATTCTGTGTCTGTTTACCATTCTAATGTGCATTGATGGACAGATGGTTTTTGTTAGTATGGCCAGTGATGCGGGCTGTGAAAGAATTCAC
Source organism: Micronycteris hirsuta (assembly GCA_004026765.1). Lineage (NCBI taxonomy): Eukaryota > Metazoa > Chordata > Mammalia > Chiroptera > Phyllostomidae > Micronycteris > Micronycteris hirsuta. Next base: position 105,629 of record PVJI01004590.1, on the reverse strand, counting down.
AAAGAGGAGAAATGGCGGAGAGTGGAGGTTATTTTTACTTTCCCAAGGGAGGGAAAGGGCTAGGTGTGGAGAGATGCGCCAGCCCTGAGGGGGTTAGGGCTTTGGGCTTCTATCGGGTAATGGGGGTTGTAGAGCAGGATGTTTCCTTTGGGCTGTGACTTGTTTCAATGTCATCTTTGGATGCAAGGTGCAGGGTCCAAGGGCTGGTCGCCGTGTGCTGGTATGTGCTCTGGTATGGTTTCATAAATTCCTGGAGCCTCCATGCCTTCAGGGTGCTTCCAGTAATTTTCTAGCCCTGAAGATCAAGGCTCATAAAACAATTAGGGACAGTCATGCTTTATGGGGTCCAGCCAGCTCTGTGAAAGGGGGCCTAAGAAAGGGGCTTTTGTCCTATTAGTTTTGTGGATACAAATGCAGTTGGCCGAAGTAATGATGTATAGATGACACTACGTATACTAATATTTGCATTCTCATGTATTAAAGCCATTTAATAGTAGCTTCTGAGAATAAATCAACATCTTCTTATCATGTCCTTGACACCAAGGGTGGTGGGTTGGGCTGCCATCCCACCAAACCCTTCTGCTGATCATTTATCTTGAATTATGTATTTGTCTTTTAACTGAATAGCTTGGTTCACTGTCACAATAAATGCAGAATTTATTGTGGCCAAAGCATAGACTGAGGAAAAGCAGTCTCCAGAGCTGTGTCTGGCTTTGTAGTCAGAGCATTAACTACAGATGACCCAGTCCTAATTAACATACACAAATTCTTCTGGGTACCGACTCGTGGAGGATTAGGGTCATTTTATGGTAGTAATATTTTGTCCATCGTTCAACAAATACAGGTGACTTACAGTTTAATTTTCTTGGGGAAATAATGAACATATTACACCCCAGTGTGATGGGGGAATCATTAAATATTGTTCTTATGTCTACAATGGTAGTTTGAATCCCACTAACTCTCCCCCTGAGAATAACTATAAAATTAGGGTGGTTGGGGGGCAATATTTGAAGGCATCCAGTACTGAAGAAGCCAAGATGCTGGAGAAAGAAAACCAATTGAGATGACTCCTCAGTATAGCACTGTTCATTCCCTTCAGGGCTTTAACTGATTGAACTCACAAGGGCATAGAATCCAAGCAGAAATCAGTGGAGTGGATGATGCTCTCGTGGACCACGCAGACAAAGCTGTACATCAGGGCTACCGAGGTGTCCAGAAATTGAGAGGCCAAGTCTATAGTGAGGAGGTCATTGAAGGGAAGCTCTCAGAGCATTATGGTGGCTTTTCCCTTTGATGCACTTACCGATTCTTAAAATGTGCAGGAGAATAAGGATTTGAAAGCTACCAGATAGCCTGTGCTAAGAGGCTAAGAAAATGAAACAAATATTTTAGCAATTGAACAGACAGGATGGGCTCCAGAAGTAAAGGGAAACCAGAGATGATTATAAATCAGCCCTGACAAATTCTGAAATTTATTCTTGACAGTATCATGGTGATTCATCTTATGTACATCCTCCTGAGTGGAGACAATCAGGTCCTATGTGAAGGAAGGTAATATCTTTCATTCTTATTTCCAAAATTAAGGCCCAGATACAGGAAGGGTGTAACAAACTGACATAAACAATCGGAGCATTATAACGTTGCTTGCATTGCATATAAAATGTTTGGACATTACTTAAGGCATATTCTAATAAGTTAAGGACACACATATACATATGCTATTTAAGGTTACCACTAAAATACTATTAATATGAAAGTCTAATATACAAAATAGAATCATTAAAGTGTATTAATCCAGAAGGCTATAAAGGAGGAAATATAAGAAATAACTGATGAAGTAATTTTAAAGATAACAATAAAAATTAAAACCCAGATATATAAACATTCACACTAAATGTAAAGAAACTACATCATACCTCAAGGAATAGATATTAATTATCAGACTAGAAAAGAAATGATTTTCAAATCCCTTTTTTTTTTTTGGATTGCTAGTAATGGTCTGCATTTCTTATTAAATTTATTGGGTACAAATTTCAAGTATACAACTTCATAAAACATCATCTGCACACTGCATTGGGCGCCCACCACCTCAGGCTAAGTCTCCACACCCACTTCCCCCACTTCCACCTACCACCAGCCCACCTTCCCTCTGGCCATCACCACGCTGTTGTCTGTGTGTATGTGATTTCACACACACACACACACACACACACACACACACACACACACCTTTTTGCTTAATCCTTTCACCTTCTTTTCAAATCACGTTTCTTATCAGAGATAAACCTTAACTATAAGGGCGCGTAAGGACTGAAAGAGTTGAAAAAGACCTATGTAAATTTAAGCCAAAGTAGTTCAGCTATAGATGGAGCAAAAATATTACCAAAAAGATACAGAAAAATTTCATAATGTTAAATGATTAAATTAGGAAAATATAAAAATCTTAATCCTGTATGTGCCTAAGACTATGCTTGCCAAGTATATAAAGTGAGCAATTGACAGAAGCAGAGGGTAAAATAGACAAATCAGACTTGTAGAAAAAGATTTTAACCTCTAAGTCTCTGGTAACCAAACAGCTGGAGGAACAAAAAATGGTAAGGATAGAAATGTTTGAATATCATCATTACTAAACTAATCCAATTGAAATGTCAAAAACACAGCACTTGAAAATTCAGGAAAAATTGTGGTCAAACACACTTGAAACATTTCCCTGAAATGGTCAGCACGGGGCCATAGAGCAAGTCTCCACGTGTGCAGAGTGTGCTTGGAATTAAAGTAGAAATAAGTAACAGAAAATGAAATTATCCCCAAGTATTGGAAATTAAGCCATAGACTGACTTCTGAATGATCCATGAACTACAGAATAAAACCGCCAAGGGAATTAAGGCAATTTAAAAACAATGACATGGTACCATTTGTGGGATGCAGCTAATACAATGTCTGGAGAGAAATCGTCCCTAAATGTCTATACAAGAGAAGAAAAAAAATGCTAAAAATCAATAATCTAAGGAAGCATCCACTCAAAAATGACTGGAAATAAACATAAAATTTAAGAAGTAGAAGATGAAGATAAATATAGGAGTGAATATAATAAAATTGAAAACACATACAATAGTGAAATCTAGCAAAGCCAGAAAGCTATTTTATTTGCAAAGATAAAGTTGGTAAATCTTGCAAGAAAAAATAGAGAAAATACAAGTTGCCAATATCAGTAATGATGAAGGAAACATCATTACACGTTCTATAGATGTTAAAAATAATAATTGGATATTACTAACATATTGATGCCAATAAGATTTAAAATATATGTGAAATAGGCTACATTGAAAAATGCAGTCTCTCCAAACTGGCATAAATAAGAAAAAGAAAAGTGTGTCTTTCCCTTTCTGTATCAGATAAATTAAATCCATAATCGCTAATTCTTAACACAGAAATTATCATGTCCCAATGAACCTGACACAAACTTCATCAGAGAAGTAAAAGAGGGAGCATTTTTCCCTCTTGTCTGGAAGCCAGTGTAATCTTAATGCTAAAACTGGCAAGAATATTACAAGCAAGGAGAATCAACAGCCTGTTTCATGCTATCCTAGGCAGCATATTAGCAGATCAAAACCACTAATATAAAAATATAACATTTCACCCAGGGAATATAAGGACAGATTATAACACTTGAAAATCTATTGGTATAAATTAAAATATTAAGAGAAAAAACATAAGATCAAACCTACAAGATGCACAAAATATTATATACTCATCTCTTGTTCATAAAAAAGCTTTTTGCACACTAGAAATAGAAGAGAACTTAATCTGATAAAGGGAAGCTATAAAAAAACCACAGCAAATATCAGACATAATGGTAAAATATAGAAAGCTTTCTGACTGAGATTGGAAATGCGATAAGGTTGTCTACTATTGCTAGTTTTATTCAATTATACTGAAGGTTTTTGCCAGTACAATCAGACACAAGTAAGAAATAAAAGTATAAATATTGGAAAGGGAGAAATAAAGTTGTCACTATTCAAAGAGAACATGATTGAGTACCTAAACATGAAAAAAAAGAACTAGTGTTAAATTTATAAATAATAAGTAAATTTGTATGATTGTTAGAATTATAGAAAAATCAGATTTCTATTTTCTAACAGTTCTCAGAAAATAAAATAAAAATGCTGCTTACAATACTAAAGTGACTCCAATTAAGTAGTAACAAAATCTAATGAGCCCTGGCTGGTGTGGCTCAGTGGATTGAGCACCAGCCTGTGAACCAAAAGGTCACTAGTTCAATTCCTAGTCAGGACACATGCCTGGGTTGGGGGCTAGGTCCCCAGTTGGAGGTATATGACAGGCAACTAATTGATGTTTCTCTCCTTCTCTTTCTCTCTCCTGTTTCCTCTCCTAAAAATAAATAAATAAAAATCTTTAAAAAAATCTATTGAATGATGCTCAAGTTCTCTAATGGAAAACTAAAACATTACTGAAATAAGATCCAAATAAATCAATGAAGTATATATAAAGTTCACTATTTGAAGATTCATATGTAAAACACATCAACTCTGTTAAAATTTATCTGTAGATTCTTTGCAATATCAATCATAATTCCAACAGTTTTGTGTATGTGTTCACACACACAATTTAGCAAATAATACTAAAATGTGCATAGAAATTAAAAGGAAAAATCATCAAGAAAATATGTACAAATAAAAAAAACTGTTGATTTTATCATACTTATAATTTCAATATATTGAATTTGAGCATTTGTTATAGAGAGAGAGTTATTAAGAGAGCGTTGCATGAGCTTTGTAAAGATAGGAAAATAGAACAATGGGACAGAAAATTCCTGAAACAGACCTGTACAAAAATACTCAACTGATTTATGAGAAAGATACCACAGGTGGTCTTTCAACTGTGTTGATTGTGAATTGGATATCCGCACTAAGTAAAATCGAAACTTAACCTCTCAGACTATCAATATGGGTAATATTTAGGTAAATCAGAGTTGTAAATGTCCAAAATAAAATAATATGACTCCTAAAAGGTAACAGAATTCTCAAATTCTGAATCAAGCCACAGAGAGGGAAAGGTATTGTGGTACCCATATCTAGCAAAGTCATATTCTTAATGCAAATTTTGTACTATGCATATCAATTAGGAAAATACAGACAACCCAAATTAAAAAATGACAGAAAGTTGAACAGGTACTTCACTAAAGAAGACATCCAACTAGCTAGTAAGCATAAAAGGTCCTTTACATTTAATCATCAGGATATTGCAAATTAAGATTGTTCTTAGCCCTGGCTGGTGTGGCTCAGTGGATTGAGTGCTGGCCTGTGAATCAAAGGGTCACCAGTTCAATTCCCAGTCTAGGGCACATGCCTGGGTTGTGGGCCAGGTCCCCAGTAGAGGGCGCACGAGAGACAACCACACATTGATGTTTCTCTCCCTCTCTTTCTCCCTTCCCTTCTCTAAAAATAAATAAATAACATTAAAAAAAGATTTCTCTTAAATGCAACTACATACCTCTACAACGGCTAAAATTAAAAATGAATAATAAATAATTGGCTTTGCCAAGTGTTATTGAAAATGTACAGCAGCATGAACTTCTATACATTGCTGGTCAGAATATAAATTGGTACATCCATAAAGAAAAGATATTTGGAAGCATGCACTGAAGCTGAATGCGTGCATAGCCTATGTTCTTTGAAGTCTATTCCTACGTATGTAACATACCTAAATTCGTATATTTGTGCACCAAAAGAAATGCACTAAATATTTATAGTTGCACTTTTCAGAATAGCATGAGACTGAAACAACCCACATATCTGCCAGTAAGAGGAGAAATAAATTGTCGTATATTAATACAATACAGTTATTTTCCAAAGAGTGGAAAAGAATGAACTACAGCTATATGCAAACATGCGAATGAATTTACAAATAGTATACGGAGCTAAAGAAGCCAGACACAAAAGTGTATGTGTTCAATTAATTGAATGTTCCTAAGGTTCTTGCAGAAGGCAAACAGAGGAGAAGTTACCTTGAAGGACGTAATGGCTGAAAAGGGGAACATGGGAGGCTTTCAGTGGCTGGTCGTGCCAGGTTTCTTGACCTGGGTGGTGGTCACATGGGGATGGTAATTTTATAAACATATACTAGAATAAAACCTTAAGATTTGTGCAGCTTCTTGTTTGCATGGCTTACCTCTACAGAAGCTGACCTCATGCAAACAATTTAAGGGCGTCACCCCAAGAATTTGTTAAAGTGTGATGATTATATTTCTAAATATAAATTCCCTGATAGAAAATTCAGTGTGAATAGAGTCATCAAACCTACCTTCTGATATTGTTTGTTACTATATTGCGTTGTTCGGAAAGTAATCCATAATTAAATGATGGGGTTTTAAGATTATGTTTAATGAGTGCTAAAGTGAAGAAAGCCTGTGGGGAACAAACAAGGTGTTTGTTTGTTTGTTTTCTTTAATGTTTGTATTTTCACTTATTGGTCAGACTACCTGGATTCCTGTTTCAGTTTTGCCACTTCCTGGCTTTGAGTGGTTATGGGGAGGCTGACTAGAGTTCATCCAATTGACATTTTTTAGGCTCATTGGATATTTACAAAACGGTACTTCTTTACTGTCTATGAAGATATATAACTCATACAAATTGATTTCAGTTCTTACATACTCTGAAATCATATTCCCATTTGAGAAAATTCAATTTTCATAGTAACCCAATAAACTTAAAAGAGATAATATGTAACAGGTCATGCAATACTTGCTAGGTAGTTTACAATATTACTTTCCTTCCCTATTAAAGTGCACATGTGTTTGTGTGTGCATGTATGTACCCACAAACTGCCAGCTGATATTGGATGAGCATTTGAACTGAATAGTAAATAAACCTATACATCAATTCCTCTTGAAAGTATGAGTCTCTATAATTAAGATTCTATTATATAAGGGGTTTAAGTTGAATGGCATTACAAAAATAATCTCCAGAAATTTAGTTCCTATAATCCTGAATCAATTCCATTTGAAATAATTAAGGGAAAAAAATTACTGAGGGTTTAGTAATAGAAACGTAATGCAATTTGTTGGCACAATTAGAGATTTGCAAAGAAGACTTAGATTACCAATAGGTACTCAGGGAATAATAAACTCATTATAGGATTTTATTTCCTTACCTCTTACATTATGGACAAAGATGAGATATATAAGAAAATTATAAACATGTGCTTAAGGCTGTGAAAGGAGGGAATCGATTTTTGAGTTACAAATGCAGCAGAAGCAATGCACAGACTGGTGAGGTCTTTAACCAAACAAACAAAACCCACGTATGCCTACACACACACACACCCCACAGCAAAACAACACAAAAGACAGTAGAGGCAACAGAGAAAAAATTGTATGCATCGTTAAAGAATTAAAAATAGGCAATACGGGCCTGGCTGGTGTAGCTCAGTGGATTGAGTGCGGGCTGGGAACCAGAGGGTCCCGGTTCGATTCCCAGTCAGGGCACATGCCTGGGTTGCGGGCCAGGTCTCCAGTGAGGGCCATATGAGAGGCAACCATACATTGCCCTTTCTCCCTCCCTTCTCCTCTCTCTGAAAATAAAAAAAAAAAATTTAAAAAAACTTAAAAAAAATAGGCAATACTATATAACCCATTAATAGAAAATATAATATTTCCATTCTTATTAGTACTTATTTTATTGATAGGCTGTCTTTATATGTATGCATGTAGTTATATATCTTTATTTAGAATGTAACTTAGAGTTTTACACTTAGTACAAATATAATATCTAAGAAGTTCATAAAGTCCGTTCTCACCTTGATGGCCCTGCAGCTTTTTCCCGCTGGACCAACATGTTTCCCCCTAAATGGGGGACCTCACTTTCCGTGCCCTCAGCTCGTGAGCTGCAGTGAGGGTGATGAGGGCTCAGTGTAGACGTGCAGGGAAAAGCAGCGGAAGGCTTGCCGAGCGGTTGCTCCGGACTCCACCGCTTCCAGGTTCACTTAAGAATGCTCTACATCAGAGGCCCCCTCTTCTCTCCCGTTAGAGAGCATTTGAAACTGCTGTTTCCCCGTCAGCGTGGAAACATGACAGGGGTCAGCGAGGACTTAACCACAGCCGCCACCGAAGAGCCCTTTTCTCCCGCAAGTTGAAGCAATTGTCAAATACGTGTAAGTCCACGATTTTCTCAGGGAGGGAAAGCCGTTCTCCCTTTCTGGAGAGGGAGCTACTCCTTGGTTAAGAGAAAAGCTAAGGCGCGTCAGCTCTGCCCCTCTGACACCAAGCCGCCCCTCTGATCGCAGTTCTGATTTTGTTCTCAGCCACTGTGTAACGATGACTGAGATTTTAAGGAGTAAAACAGAGCGGCTCCGCTTTATCATCTGGCTTGCTGGCATTTTCACAATCCTGCAATAACCAAAAATTATTAAAATTCTGGTGGCCAACGCTTCCCTCTGTGCCCACTAGAAGGCACAAATTTCTTGGTATGTGTTTGAGGGAGCCCTAAGACTGGGTGTGAACCAGAGCATTCATTACAGTTGCCACAAGAAGGAAAAAGCAAAACCTAATAAAATACCTCAAAGAGAAAAACCAGTCAAAACTACGCCTGGTAGCATCCCTACCCTGCTGGTGTTTATTGTTTATCATATTCTAACTTGCTTGCTAATTAATAACTTGTAAATTGGTATGCTATCACTAGTGGTTTAGAAATTATCAAGCCACTTACGGGCAAAATGTATATCGAAATGTTTGATCTTTAGTCACTACAGAGACTAAATCCACTGCTGAAATTATTTTCCATGACCTTGCAAATCCCCATCGGTTTTACTGTAAATTTCCTAAATTGCTATCTTCTCTATCACACATTCAATCCACATCTTCCTGCTCTATAAACTTCTGCTGTACCTCCATCCCCTTATTCAATTATAAATTCTCTTATTTGGCATTCCCCTGTTGACTGTAACTTACTGCTCATGGCTTTCACCCTTCTGCTTATAGGAGGCTTGAGAATTATTTATGGAGCCTCACCAGTATATCTAAATTTGTCAAATCATTTTTCTCCCTTATAGTCTGAACAGGAGAGGCCGTTTATTTCCGTCAATGCCTGTGAAAACAGCAGCTCGTGGAAACTAGTTAGAGGCAAATTCCCAAGTAACTTAGGCTTGGTATTGCTCCATTACCTTTGATTGTAAAAGGGCAAAATTAATGGGCAATTTGTGAGGCCCTGTGACAGAGAGGTGACGGGGAAGTCACTATGATTCAAATGGCAGAAGCCCAGGAGCTGTTTACACTAGGTGCCATTTCAGCCTTTCCTTTCATCCTATGTAAAAACAGTCTGACTTTTGTGGTTGACTGAAGTGGGCTTCTCCTTCCAGATCACTGTGTCACATCTCTGGTGTTTAGGAAATTAATCTTTAATGAATGCTAATCAAGTTTCTAATTATAATATCTTTATATTTAATGTTTGTGTATCAGATGAAAGGCAAACATTTTGGGGCCAGTCACAAAGGACATGAATAATTTTCTTAGAAGCTTAATTAATGAGTTTTATTGCTCTATAATATCTTTAAAATTTGAACTGCCATCATTTCATTAATTTAGATAAAAGGGAACTTTCAGCAGTTAAATATGACATGTGTTGAAAATTATGATACGTTGCAATAACTATAATCATGCATGTTCATTTCATAGAGATAGCAATGATAAATTTTGGGGATATTTGAGGGATGTGGGGTAGTAGTTTCTTGTTTATTTTATTGTGTTTATCGTTGTTTCAACACTTTTAAAAAATATACATAGTAGTATCTGGGACACTCACATATTAAAAAAAAAACAAATAAAACAAACAGTAACTTCTCTTGCCAAACTGCCTTGTTGCTAACTCTTTTTTTTTTTTTTAAGATTTTATTTATTTATTTTAGAGAGAGAGGAAGGGAGGGAGACAGAGAGGGAGAGAAACAGCAATGTATGGTTGCCTCTCACATGGCCCTCACTGGGGACCTGGCCTGCAACCCAGGCATGTGCCCTGACTGGGAATCGAACCGGGACCCTCTGGTTCCCAGCCCGCGCTCAATCTACTGAGCTACACCAGCCAGGGCGCTAACTCTTAATATTGTAAACTTCAAGAGATATTTCATTAGCTCGCCAATGATCACATGATATAGTTCCTACTAATTAGCATATGACAGAAGACTCTTCCTGATTTGGCCTCAACTTCCTGTCCTGAGGTCACTACCAACCACTTCTCTAGATGCTCCCACTGCTGGAGCTGCTTATTTGGGTAACGGCAGGTCTCTGGAATTCTGGGCCTTTTTATATGTGGCTAGCTATATCTAAAAGATTTGTCTGCTGGCCCGGCTGGTGTAGCTCAGTGGATTGAGTGTGGGCTGGGAACCAGACGGTCCCGGTTCGATTCCCAGTCGGGGCACATGCCTGGGTTGCGGGCCAGGTCCCCAGTGAGGGCCATGTGAGAGGCAACCATACATTGCTATTTCTCCCTCTCTTTCTCCCTCCCTTCTCCTCTTTCTAAAAATAAATAAATAAAATCTTTAAAAAAAAAAAAGATTTGTCTTCTTTTCTCTACCTAGGACATTTCTACTCATTATTTAAAAATCTCTCCTGTGACTATAGGAAAACGTCTCTTCTTTGTATCTCTCACAACATTTTGTAAGGAAATAATATGTAGGGCCGATGAGCGTATAAACAAACCATTACAAGGTGTTATTTTCTTTAGCACTGTAGATTCATTAATCATAGGATTTTTGTCTTAGTAACTGTTGGAACGCAGATGTAAATATTTATTAAACAAAAAGAGAAGGCTGATGGAAGAATAAATGAATGAACGACAAAATTCTCAGAAGGGAATCAGGAGTTATTTAACCTTGAGCTTTTAACTTACAATATTTCAAAAAATGAATTTAAGGAAGAAGTGCAACTAAATTCATTGTACCTTTGTTTCCGAGGCCAAGAAGGGTTTGTCATTGTATCATTCTATTCAGCCACAAACATCTTAACTTTTGGGAAGAAGGAATGTAGTAGATTGAATGGTGGTCCTCAAAAAGGTATGTCCAGGTCCTAACCCCAGGTACCTGTATAAATATGTTGGAAAAGGGTATTTGCAGATGCGATGAAATTAAAAATCTTAGGATGAGCTCATTCTTCATTACCTGGGCAGGCCCTACATCCGGTAACAAGTGTCCTTAAAAGAGTTGATGATCTAGGAAGAAGAGACAGCCTCGTGACGATCTAGGGAGAAACTGGAGCTATGCAGATCCAGCCAAGCGATGCCTCGGCTTCCTCTCCGGGTGTCTTTCTGATTCTCTGTGGTCGCTAGCTGGCCTTCAGTTTTAGCCCACATCTCCAAGGAATCTACCAACTCTACCGATTTTCTTCCATTTGCCTCTCACAGCCTCCATTGTTTTGAGATCATTGATGACCTCGAACTCCACATTCCTTTGTGAATGAAGCTAGCTCTTTTATTAGAAATTCAGAGCTCTCTGCTTTATGCTTCTGTCATCCTTCCCCAGACAAAATGTGAGCCAAGGCTCTGGAGCGGATAAGTGACATTTCTGCTTTAAGGATTAACTGTTGTGGCAGGGGGAGGGAGTAGCCTCAGTCTTCTTGGTTCCTCTTTCAGCAAGAAACCTCCCCCTATGAGCCATGGCAAAAGTGACAGGGCCCCAGATTCTCAGTGACACCTTGTCCAAGGAGTAGGGACTGGGTGGAAGAAGGCAGCCCCAACCTGTAGTTGCCCAGAACTTAAGCTTCAACCAGCAATGAGTGTCTGGGCAGGATAAGAAATGCTAAGGTCCCAGCTCTCCTGGGTAGATGGCCCTCAGCTAACTGCCAGGGAGAGAGGGAGCCTTGTTTCTTGGTTGACTTAGTCTCGAGTCCATCTCCCATTGGGCTGAGCTCTAAGGGTGGGTGGAGTGAGCAGGTCTTAGTTCAAATACTACAGACTCTCTTCGAGTGTTTTTGGTTTTTGTTTTTCTGTATGCTCTTAGGATCTTTTCCATGGAATTTAATTTTTAAAAAATAATTTTCACTGTTTTTTCTGGGGATTGATAGAGCGCCTCATGCTATCATGCCACAATTATAAAGAAAAAAAAAAAGGAATGAGTGTGTATGCATGGCCATGCTCAGTTGGTTGGAGCATCATCCTATATACCAAAAGGCTGCAGGTTCGATTTCTGGTCAGGGCGCATACCTGGGTTACAGGTTTGATCCCCAGTCGGGACACACGCAGGAGGCAATGATCAGTGTTTCTCTCTCACATCACTGTCTCTCTCTCCTTATCTCTCTCTCTCCCCCTTCCTCTCTCCCTTAAAAAAAAAAAAAAAAGAAATGAATTATGTGGTAAAAAGCTTTTGGATGGCTTGGGCTGAATCTTGAAGGCAACAAAGAATTTAACAGTCAAAAAGAAGGATTGTATTATATTGAGTTAGGGTAAACTGCCCAGTATGTTTTGTGTAACCTGTAAGGCTGCAGAAATTCTAACCGTCTCACCATACTGCATTAGCATATCACTTTTTAGTGTTAGGATAAACTGTTTAGGTTCTATTTCTTTTAATTATTTTTTATTAATGAGTTTAGAATGTAAACTACTAAATTAAAGGAAAACCTAGAAATGTATTCAATTAAAGTACATAGGAAGATATTAATTTAGTCAATTTGGGGAATAGCTGAGTAAGTGTAAAAAATACATTACATTTGTGGTATATATAATATATACAGTTCTTTACCGCTGTGAGAGGTGGATTTCAAATTTGATTTTGAGGTTTTGATAGGCCAAAAGGAAGAAGAAAATATAAGTACTTACAAAAAGCTGATTGTCCATTATATTTAAATAGATTGTTTACTTGTAGAGTTGTTGAGATAGATTAATTACCAGAATCGGAAGAACATTCTCTGTCATTCATGATCTTCTAAAAGTATTAAGTGACAGCTCCCAATCCCACAGAACACCCAATGACAACAACAACAGCAAAAACAGATGACATTATTCCAGGTATCTGGGCCCCTGAACAGTGAAATGCTACCTTGTCCCAGATACTATTGCACGTGCGAGAAAGTGTGTATCACCTTAATGTGGAAAGTTATCCGCATAAAAAACCTCACAGAGCTTCTTCACCTTCTATGCTTGAATTTTACTATCGGCTGCTCATCAAGATCTAAGAGAAAATTGCAATTAATTGCAAGTATGACGTTAAGAAAAGAGAAGAGAGAAAATTAAGAACATTGGGCCTTGGCATAATTATTCTTTTGCCAAAATGGTGAAAATAAGACTTGTACATGCCTGTACAACTTGTAAAACTGGTCAGACTTGTGGGGTGTTTGCGCGTGGGAGCATGTGCTCATGGTCAGGTTTAGGGACAGACAAGGGAAACAAAGAACATCATGTCTAGTAGACTTGGCCCAGTCCACTGCTCTCCGTGAATCTGATTCAGTCAGATCAGCATTTTCTTCATTTCTCAAGGAGCAAAATCACGTCTAAGGAGTACAATAGCTTTTCCTTGTAGTTGCAGTTTTCTAAGACTGTGTACCTATTATTCACTATCACATATCTGGAGTTTATGAAGTTGACACTGATCATGAGCTATCTGTTAATTGAACGGTTAGAGAGATTGAAGACAAAATATACAGAAACAAAAGTTTTTGTCGTCATGTACAGACACAAGAGTTGATTAAGATGGGGAATGGAAAGAGTGACTATTTTATAAATAAATAACTAATTAATAGCTCTTAGGAGTTGAAATACAGATTATTACAAAATAAAACTCATTAAGTAAAGGGACTCTACTTGGGTGAAATAGTACCATGAGCAAAAATATGTATGTTAAATTGGACAGCCTCTCAGAGAAGCTTGCAAGTTATTAGTGCAATTCTGAGAATATAGATGGTGGTACAATCCTTTAGATTTATCCAGCTTGGTAGTTGGTATTTGAACACAAACTTCAAATAGAAATCAAACTTGAGATGGATATTTATAACAAGCACAGAAGCATTCTTGAGGAAATGGCTGTGATTAGTCACCTTGCAAACAAACAAACAAACAAACAAAACAAATACATTTTGGGTTGGACTTTATCAATAGTATACTGTGAAAAATGGCCATGTTTGAAGGCCAAAGCTACATCTCGGAGTTAACTTTTAACTGAGTAATCTTGGTGAAGGCATGTGATCCTGTGGGTGTCAGTCCCCGTCTCAAATACGGGATTCCCATTCGCTGCTTCGTAGCTCTTTAGTGGGGAATGAATGAGATGCGATTTCGTGAAATATCCTGCACCGTATGCAGGAAACTCATTATTCATGGTGCTGATGATGTTCATGAGCACAAAAAGCAAAGGCTAACACGCCCTTGACTATGTTCCCAAAACTATTGGAGCACTTTTAATTGTTTCTCATATAATATCCATCACAATTCTGTAAATAACACGTTATGTTCTTGAGTTTCGACTTCCTCAGGAATAAAGTGCAGTCAAGAAAATTGTTCAGGATCTCGTAGGTAGTCAGAGACAAGGATGGAGCTCCGCATGTTGTCCACGGCAACACCATATTTATTTCCTTTCACTCTGTAGTAGCTGCTCTTGAGCTGATCATTACATGGCCCAAGTCAGCAATATATTAATGGGCCAGATTTCTCTGTGCATGTGTGTATATAACTTTAAATTTAAGGGCTTAAGGATTAAGGAATACATATTAAATTCTCTGCTAATGGAATTGACCTGGAAAAATTAGAAGATTATTATCTGTTTACACTGAGTAAAATGTTTATGAACATTTTTTTAAACAATATTTAATTGACTTGGTCTTATCCAAAAAAATCCCAAAGTCAAGCTAAAAGAGATAGACATCTCTAAGCCTATAATTATACCTTATTTCAAAAACATTATACCTTATTTATCTGCTTTATTCAAGTAGATAAAGCATGAAATGTAAGTTCCTTATCTTAGGGTGATGTGTTATACTTAAAAAAAAACTTTTCCTCCATCATAATTTGGGAGGCTCTTGCTTCCTCTTTGAATGAAGAATGAATTGATTTTTAGACACACAAGAGTAAAAGAGAAAGGATGTACCAGTTGACACATTTCAGGCCATTGGCTTGATTTGGGGGAAGTGAGGTTATGTTCCATTTCTGAGGTGGTTAGAATTCCACAGGATAATATTCATCCATCCTTAGTTAATCAAATTAGAATCCTGGAGAGCAGCCATGGTAGTTACCCAAATTTAAAACTTGTAGCCTTGCCAGTGGGGTTAACCACATATAAATTTGTAACATGCCTCTAATCATTTGGTGTGTGCTTTAGAAAGACTTCTGTATTTAACAACAAAAACATGGGTATTTGAAGGTTTTAGAGATCTGAATTGAAGCAATTATCCACAAGGTTTGATCTATCCAATGCAAATCTGTTTTCTTCACATTCAAAAGTCAGACACTTCTCCCTTCTTGGCTCGTTTATAAATATTCAGTGCCACAGAAACACAAATAAATAATTGGCCATCTCTAATGCATTCTGTACAATTTACAAGAGATCAAAAGATTATACAATCAGAGTCAGACTATTGTATTTATTACAAATGGAAAATCATTACATGGCCCAAGTCAGCAATATATTAATGGGCCAGATTTCTCTGTGCATGTGTGTATATAACTTTAAATTTAAGGGCTTGAGGATTAAGGAATACATATTAAATTCTCTGCTATTGGAATTGACCTGGAAAAATTAGAAGATTATTATCTGTTTACACTGATGAAAATGTTTATGAAAACTACAATATTAAAATGACTTGGTCTTATCCAAAAAAATCCCAAAGTCAATTTTTAATAAAAAATAAAATTTGCAAAAGCTATAATCCCACATCTTTAAGATTATTTCTTTCACCGTTGTTAAGGACACCGTCTTTGCAATTGATTTGGCTCTGCCCTTATGCTGGGTTTTTGATGTTCATCTTTCATAGCGAGGCAGTCAAACAAGTGATAGCACAAAATGGGTTGTATTCTACCCAAGATAAACAAAGAGATAAATCTTTCTTGCCTACAGCATTTTATCTTTTGTGTAAGAGACTTTATCAATAAAGTGAAGCTTTCTTCATCAGGGAAAACTTCTAATTATTCAGAGATGGTCTTTATCAGGCGAAGTTCCAGCAAATGGTGTTTGAAATAATAATATATACTTTTTTTTTTGAAGCAGTGAAGCATTTGCTATTTTTTCTCATTGAGTGGTCAGATTTTGTAACCACCATGTTGAAAGCACCCTAATTAAGGGAAGTTGAAACAGACACACCTGCTTTCAAAAAGAAAGTTGAGTTGCACGTTTAAATGAAATACCCTCAATGCTGATGTTATTTTTTCCTTCCCATAGGGAACCACAGTCAGATATCACGAGTGCCTGTTGCTATTAAAGTGCTGGATGTCAATGACAACGCCCCTGAATTCGCATCCGAATATGAGGCATTTTTGTGTGAAAATGGAAAACCCGGCCAAGTAAATATCTCCATGTTGTTAATGCTGCTATGTTTGTATTCAACTGTCTCATATTTGATTGACCTGCCTGATAGCGTGCGTTTGCATTATTTACATTCTGCCAAGTCACAGGCCAGAGGCATCCGAATGGAAACAGAGGGAGTATTTTTCTGAGACGTTGATTCTCTCTGCTTAGGACCAAATTGGCTCTGGAAGTGGAGCAACCTGCTGTGCTGTGAACCCAGAGCCAAAGAACGATCTTAAAATATCTCAGGATATGGATGAGAGCAGGGGAGGTATCAGAGGGATGGGGCCAGCAATGTAACCTTCAAATGACAGGAAGCAAAGGGAAAGCTGGTGGGGAGGGCACCCGCGTGCCCCACATCAAATGTGGGAATGACTCCTGAGAGTGGAGCCCAGGACGACCAGTTCTGGGAAGCTGTATGAAGTGAAGTTTGAAATCTCTAAAAAAACATAGATAATGTAGTTAAATATAAGGTAAACGACATGTTTTGGACACACAACTATAGTCTCTGATAAATGTGTATGATAGGATTTTTTTTTAACTTGTCTCATATAGCATCAATAGGAGGGGTGAAGGGAGAGGGGCGGAAGCAGGGAGGGAGAGATAGAAAGGAAGGAAGAAAGGAAGGAAGGAGGGGTCAGGGAGGAAGGGAAGTTGTGAGGGAGGGCTGGAGGAAGAGTGTTATGAGCAAGAACACAACGCCAAAACCTGCTATACTCTGAATGTCAAAATGGAAATAGTCTATGTAAAGTTCAAAAAAAAACCACAAATGTAATAGACTTATTTGCACAAGGTACCAAAATACTGTATGTTTAAGAAATTTATCATTTTTCAACTTTCTAATTTATTTCTGGATGGTGACATTTTCATTTAAATAAACAGCAGCTGACAGCATGACACTGGAGTTGTTAATCCAACTATTCTTGTGCCTCCCGTGGGTGTTCGGAATTAAACGTACTGTTTGCCGAGCAGTTTACCTGACAAGAGTCAGATTCGTTCCACCAAAAGAAAGGAACAGCACGGTTGCTTTATACTTTTATTTATTACAAAAGACCAGTGTGGTACTGTCCTATGAGACAATGAACCTTTCCCCCTAGATCTCTCTCATACATCTGAAACATTAGCATAATTTCTACCTACCAAAATAGTGCACACACACACACACACACACAGAGCAAAGCTACAATTGTAACAATAAAACGGATTCATTTCAAACATCTGGACATCATAAATATTGTTATTATCAAAACATTAACCTTTCACTATGATAGAATTTTTTATGCTATGCATTTTTTTATAATATTCTAACATTAGGTCAAATGTTTCTTAATTTCCTCATGTGGAATATCCGTCTACCATATGTTTTGAGGATTTTCATTTGTGATCCTTCAAGGATGCAGTTATTTATATAGACAGGCTAGGGTAAAAGTAGGTTTCCAGTTGTTTGTCTGAAAAATACTACAATAATAAATAAATAATAATAAAAGAATAAACTGTGTTTCATGTACACACAACTGGAAACCTACTTTTGCCCCACTCTGTGTAAGTATTCCGTGTGTGTGTGTGTGCATGTGTGTGTATTTATATGGCAGTAAATACATTTAACTAAGTTCATAGATTGAGCTGGCAGAGAGTTTGATCAAAATATTTGAAATATATGCAGGTCAGTTTCAAGGGTACATTTGTGGGATCTGGATTCTTACTGGGGTGAGGTAGCCAATCACAGACTTATAAGCCAGACACTTTCAATCATACAGATCCATCAAGTGCATTAGAATTTAAATAAAATGTCATCGTTCATGCAGGACTCATCACACAGGTTTAGAGAGTCAATGGCATTGATATTTCAGAAAGTCAACATTGGCTTCCCTGGCGATATTGTCATGCATGCCTTTGGAACTCCAGGCACCTGGAGTTCCACCCGGTGGGTTTTCACCATTTCCAAGGTTTTCATGATTCCTCAGCGGTTCTGACCCTCAGAAAAAAAATTGTGTGGTTTCATCACCTTTCCTACACAAGATCAAAATAAAAAAGAAACGTTGATTCTTTGGTTTATGATTTTGGCAAATCAAAATGACTCCTGGGAAGAAATGTGTGTGCTGTGTGTGTGTCATTGCACCAGCCCCTCCTCAGATGAATCTTGTGCAGGCATGTTCATTAGGAGTTCGTTTTACGTGAAGTGATCAGATCTTTGGCTGGTCAGCATAATTCTTGCACATGTGACTAGCTGGTGTATACATCTGCAGTCATTCATCTCCTGGATTCCCTGACTTCTTGGTGCTAGTCAGAGCTCATATTTGATTCATTACATCACTCCCAGGTCACTTTCAATGGCTTGAGTATCTCATTTTTATATTTAATGATTTCCAAACATTCATCTTTGTTACCTACACTAGTGTTTACTTACATTAAGTTCTGCGTAGAGAATACTTTCAACCATCTCTCCTAACACCGCGCAGACCACGGACTCATTTTGAAATCAGAATGTTCGTTCTCAGAGGATCACATCCTCATGAAAAACGAATGTCCAAAACTGAATCAGCACTAGATTCATAGGCACTCAGTATTTTTCAACAATCATGTCTGCTTTACCACAGCCTCAGAGGAAGGAGTGAGGGGCCTCTGAAATTTGGTTTGCCTGGAAAGTATGGATTTAAGCTAAATTCAGAGGGGATTAGCTTTCTAGGAGACAATGTAGCTGCAGATCTTTAGTAATAATCAAGGCAAGCCATTCAGAGTACCCAGTCTCAAAACTTCCAGACCGAGGTTGCCTCCAGGAGGTCTTTAAAACATCTCACGAAACCAAAACCAGTGTCAACACAAACATAGAGAATTCTATTACGTTTGACTCTTTTCCACTGGATTGAATTTATCTAAACAAAGAATCAAAAAAGAAAGAAAGGACAGAAAGAAAGAGAAAGGAAGGAGGCCAGTTTCCTCTTCTCTGGGTAGAACTTTCCAGTTCATGTTGTATCTGTGCTAAAATTAGCAAAGGTTCACTTTTAAAGTAGAATTGCAAAGCATGGCAGCCCCTACCGCCTCCTCATAATTCTCAAATGAAAGATGACTTTTTCTTGAATTTGTTCCCTTAAGAGAGTAACAGCACCCATGACAGAGAAGTAGTTCACATTCCATACTATACAAAATCAACGTGAATCCCTTCTGATTAGAATCCTTTTAAATATTCCCTCCATTACTTAACTAAATGTCAGTATGGTATTTTCAGACTACCAGTTACTTTTATATTTAAAATATTTCAGTAGTTATAGATAATTTATCTTAAGTCAAAAGATAGAAGATGGTGTCTATCTTTAGTCTCTAATTCAATGATGGTATGATGGAGTTGACTACAAATTACTTGGCCCTCAGTTAAGAGGAAGATTGAAAAGATGATCTCCACTTCCTTGAAATCTCTAATGACCAAGGCAGCCATGAGAGTGTGGACTCAGGATTTCAAAATTAGAAAGCAAAATATATGACTAATAGTTCACGTGTCTCATAGGATGGGAGGTTGCAGTCAATATTAACTGAGCATTAACTATATGCCAGGCCTTGGCTTGGTACTGGGGATTTCATGGAAACAATGCCCTATACATCAGCCTTTTTCCCTCTGTCAAACACATAATAAAATTAGAAATGATAGAATTGCAAGAAAATACCTCAAATTTTCTAGGCAGAAAAGAAGACGGAAGAGATCAAGGAAATGGAGCTATCTTAGTGAAAAGACCTCTTAATATAGGACACGTTCTACCAGAGAGACAGGAGACATCTGTCAAGTACTGAGAAGGAGTCAGCGGGGAATAACCCTAATTCTGTGCGAAGAGAATGGTAATCTGGCTGGACAGGTGGAGGAACAGGTAACAGATGTGGAGAAACCATTAACTGCCTTCGTTATGCCTGATAACACCACACTCAAAACCAAACGTGAAACAGAAACAGAGAACTTCAGCGACCAGTGGTGGCCAGAGGGCCTTCTGTGATTCCATTCTACACCTCTTCTCCTGAGTAGGGCCTTTGCAGGGTTTTATCTTTGATACTAGCCTTTTGCTTACCACACACACAGGATTAGGATAATTTGCTCCGGTGGTTCACTGACACAGGGATTGAACTAGAAACGCATTTCTAGGAGTGAGTCAAGGTCTCGTGTTTACTCTCAGAGGATATTCACTGTTTGAGAATTAGTTAGGCAACAACCTGCTTTCAGCTTTTTTTTTTTCCTTTGGGAAGGAGATTCCTCTGTTACTATAAATAAATCTAAAGAAGGAAAATTCAAGCTTCATCACTTTCTCTAGTAGTTGAGATGCACTATTTGGAATCAAGTTAATTATGTCTGGGTTAAAAAAATACTTCCATTTACCTCTTTTAATCTCTTCTTTCTCTGATCGATACTGCAGTATACAAAGTTAGCTTATCATAGAAATATCACAGCCTCCCCCTCCAAAAAAGATAATAACCTATATTTTATATATGTATTTAACCAATGCTTGGCATGTAATAGATATTCACAGAATTTTAAAATAATGATTGTGATTCGTTTCATTCAGCAGCAACAGTTATTTCAATAATTAGTTTCTCGGATATTACCATGGAAACACTCATTCTACCCACAGACACGCAGCACACAAGCTAACCTCTTCAAATGAAAAATCATTCATTTACTTATTGAACCATATTTACTGTGCATCTACAAGATGCTAAATATTGTAATATGAACCTGAAATACAATGAGGATAAAAAGCGGTTCTGTCTAATGGAACTTAATAAGGAAGGGAGATTATTTTTAACATAAAATAAATAAATAACAGGTTTACATTTTGAAAACTGAGTCGAAGAAACATTAATGCAACTAGTCTGGAGGAAGCAAAGAAAAGGCAAAGATGAATTTTACGGAGTGTTGTCAGAGAAAGTTACTTTGTATATTGGTATAATTTAAGATGAACCTGGAGAGAGACGGAAGAAGGCCAGGCATGCCAGAGTGGAACAGGACCTGCTAGCCATCAGCATAAGCATGGGCAAAGATCGTGGAGGGAGAAAGACCTTGGTTTGTCTGAAGAATTGAAGACATCTGGGGCTGTGCATAAGTGTCCTAAGCAAGTATAATAATAAGTATGCAAGAAGTAAGGATGAGCTTGGACAGAGAGAGTCTGAAGTTTGAATAAAATGTGCAATAAAATGTGCACACACACACACACATACACACATGTGCACCGTTGATCAGGAACATTAAGAAGGCTCTGTGTGCAAAAGATTAGCACTAGTCTGGTCTAAGGTGGTGGCAGCAGAGATGGAGAAAAGTGATTACAAAAGTGCATGGATGCAATAATATATACAAATATCTGACATATAATCATGACTGATCTAGAGTTCGGGGTGGCAATCACACTTGAGATGTGGGAGCTGAGGCTGGAGAAGAGAGGAAGGCTTGTGCCTATGGCCAGGGAAAGTGGCAGAGCAGGGATGCAAAGTCGGTTCTTGAAGGTGCCCAGTCCCTGTGCTTTCTTGAACCTCACCATGCTTCCCATGGAAGCAGACTCTGAAATCCCATTGCTGGTGGGGCACACTCCTTACAAAACAGTAATGAGAACAAGATGCTGATCAATGGGAGCATTTTCCAAAGAAAGCCAAAATCAACTCCCGTGACCCATCACACCCTTGATTCAAAAGCGCACCACGAAACCTTAAGTGAAAAGAAATAAAGCTTAATAAGGAAAGATAATTATCTCTTGCTAAACACCAACAATGAATGAGTTTGCTCCTTCATTTATTTATTTTGCAGCTTTTGTTGATCTTTAATAAATGCAAAACAATGAAATGCAATTATGGCATTTTACAGCCTTCATGAAGCAGTAAATATAGGAGAATTAATTTTAACTTTTCTGCCAGCAGGCATTTTTCAGGACCTATCTGCATACGCAAGAGGGAGAGAGGATTGGTTTTAAAGCGGATGAAATTGATGGCCTCCACCAAATGCATGAAGTACTGTTTTCATTTTATTTTGGCAGGAGTAAGGAGATGGTAAATTAGTGAAATGCATAAAACAATATTTGAGAAAATCATATGTAACAAAACCTATTTCAAGAAAGCCATTAGTAGAAGGATGACTTTTACAGCACAACCTTGTCAGGAAGAAAAGCCTAACGTTAAAAACATTGTGGAAAATTGGAAACTAGAATCCCCTCAGTGCGAGTCACAGCTCTACCACTTAC
This sequence comes from Micronycteris hirsuta, assembly GCA_004026765.1. Lineage (NCBI taxonomy): Eukaryota > Metazoa > Chordata > Mammalia > Chiroptera > Phyllostomidae > Micronycteris > Micronycteris hirsuta. The sequence goes on along the minus strand of PVJI01004590.1, from coordinate 82,935 downwards.
ATGCGTCTCGATTTCAGATCTCAATCTCCATTAGTTTAAACTCTCATATTTTAGGGATATGTCATCATTTAGGTGTTCAATAAATAATTGTTATTATTAGTAGTATCTACTTTAACTAGTCTCAAAGTCAAAAAGCAAAATATACTTTATTAGTATTGTATTTGCTGTTGTTATTGTTGTATCTTTATGAGCTTTGATTTGGAGCAAAACACTGTAAATTTTCCCTAAATGGGTCAATGTTACAGGGCAATGTGTTCGCCTATATAGAACTCTTCTTCTCTAAAACATTTCCCTACCAATGCTACTCGTGAAATATTTACAAGGGTTTTGTCAAGGGTGAAGGAAGGGCTCCTACGTCATCCCTCCCACTATGATTTGATGAGTTAATATAATAATTTTTTTCAAATCCACTGGAACCAACTTGCAGGAACACATACTTCTTAAAGCTATTTTGAAGGCACAATGGCAGCCTCCGCCTGCGAAAGCTGAGCCTCTTGTGGGAATCTATATTCCACAAGTTCTTTCTGGCCCCTCACATAAGTGAGATGGATGATCCACAGAGAAAATTGTGTAAAGGATTGTTTAAAATTTTTGAGTTGTTGCGGATGGATGCATTCTCTTGGTTTTGTGGTCAACCTACAGGTTATTGAATAATAATTGAGGATGGGAGCCATGTGGGCATGAGTATGCTCATTCGTTTCCACTTGTCCATGGAAGCCAAGTTCATGTGTATGCCTTTTTGAAGAAAGTAAAACTGACACTAGATAGTAGACGGTTTCAGACTTGGTGCTAATGACATAAATTGGGTAAGATCTCGTACCAAGAGGAGCTGACATGTTATTAGAAGGGCGGAAAAGAAAAAGGAAACAGGCTATAACCACCAAACTATCTAGACATGACACTTTCCCAAGGTCCCTACAAAGTCATTACAATGTCTTCCGGGTCTTTGTGACTGAGATGGAATTTGAGAGGATAGCTTTTCCTACACTGCGTGCCCGAGAAACACTTGTAGGGCATAACATGTCAATATATGATGTGTGTTGGACCTAATAAGTGTGTGTATGTGTGTGTGTTTATGTGTGTGTGGCCTAATAAATTTGGAACCACTGTATTAAACAAAGTTAAATAGTGTTACCTTATGTTGGTTTTGTGTAACTCTGAGATTCCCTTGCATTTATAAATACATATGAATCACCAAAGGACTATATGATATTTGGCATTTACCAAATAAAGTTATTATAAAATCTTCTAAATTTCGTTCAGAGAAAACTATAGAACCAGTGGTAAATGGAACTCAGTTGGAAACATCTTGCTCCAGGAAAATAAACAAGAGGCTGCATGTCCAGTCTAGGAAGTGCTGTTTAGAATGTTAAGGGAGCACCAGTAAATATCCCGATGGAGTAACAGAGCATAGGGGATGGAGAAGCCGATAAGAGTGAAAGAGAGTTGAGACCTCAAAGCTATGTTAAACACTGTGGATATTATCCTACTAATGGCGTTTTCAAAGCAAAGCAAAAGACGGAGTGTTTAGAAAAAAATATTCATCATTTCAGAGGTGTAATAAAACATGCGGAGTCCAGCAAAATAAAACAGGAGGCAGGAGGAACTGGAAAATCCAAACTTTGTATGAACACATTTTGCAGGAGCCCTTTCTCTGTATTATTCTATCCCAACTTAGTTTTAGTAAAGGATTACTATGCAAATGATCAAAAATATCTAAGAACTATGTATTAAATGGCTATGAATGGTGCTTATAGTTGAGCTATATTATACAGTTTTGAAATAATTAAGAGTAATTGTTATTATCTGGATCTTAGTATAATTTCTCACATTTCCATATTTCCTCTTTCTTTTCAATTTATCATCAATATCAAAACCTGCTTTATTTTGTATGCATAATTTTTTTTTTATTTTCCAAGACTCCTCTGTTAGGGAATGCTTCTTAACATTTTTTTTCCTCTCAGTTATGGACACCATGGTTGAAGCCTATGGATTGGGCATAAATAAATAATTTCATGCAATTTTACCTTATTTTTTAAATTTATGTATCATTGGTATATAATCCTATAATGGTTATATTAGTTTCAGGTATAAAATATAGCGATTCAATATGTTTATATAGCTTACATTGTGATCACGCTATTAATTTTAGTAATCATCTGTCACCGTGTACACTTATCATAATGTTATTGACTATATTCATTTGTCCCATTTCACCCATTTCCCACTCCCTCTCTCTGGTACCCATCCTTTTGGTCTGTGTTTCCATTTTACTTTCAAGTTGAGAGATTTGAACTGCATGATGCACATTCATGCATCATCTTTTCCTTTTCCAAGTTTACAACTACTGCTCAAGAAATAGAAGTTAGTATTTTAGGAAAGCTTATATTGATAATCAGGAATAAACAAGCAATAATAGACAGAAGAATGAATAGAACACCAAAAAATGAGGGCTGTCCTTTCTGCACTGCCTTTGACATTCTCTGTTCTCATTCATCTCCTGAAAGATTTTCTAAGAGAGAGAAAATGAAGTTTTACCTGAGAAAGCACCAGAATAGATGTTTATTCCAGAGCCCTGGGAAACAATCCAACAGTTGCAGTAGAGTAGTCCTCTCTCACCTTGCAAAGAACTATGGTTTCTAAGCCTCCTTTGCTGTGCTATTAGAATCAGAAGGGAACCATATACCTAGAAAACAAAGCACGTGAGCAGTAAAAATGGTTGAGTTCATCCTTATACAAAATCTTGAAGGTCTAAGCCCTGACTTAACCAAAATACATGTACAGAGGATATGAATGTCAACAAGACTCTGAGGCCTGACCCATTGGGGCAGGAGGATGCAGAGTTGGTTATCAGCTATATCTGGGGTCAGATGACACGTAGAATATCCTTGATGCACTATGGTTCTAAGTCTCCTCAGACCAAGGTCATGTAAGAGTCAGTGATAATGCTAAAACATGCCTAACAGAATTTACTTATCCATTCATCTATTCACTGAGACAATAGTTATTAAATAGCCACCACGTGCCAGACATTGTTGTAATAGCAGTGACAGGAGAAAGAAAAAAAACAAAAACACCAACTCATCACCGAAGGAAAAGTCAATGAATAACTCAGACAGGAACTCATAGGGGATGTTCTCACAGCTCCTGATAGTTTCATGGCTGTGAACAGATCAGGTCATCAGAAGAGAGTTTGTTTGCTGGCTACTTGCCTTTTAAAAAGTTACTAATGACAGGAATGGCCTACTGCTATTACATATTTTTGAGTTAATATAAAACAGTCTAAAATAAAGTTTAATAAATTCTGCCAATGAGTATCTGACTTAGGTTTAGTGTTATTGAGAAACTATGAAGAGTTCTTTTAAAAACAGAGTCAGGATTATAATATGGCTCCACAGGTATCATCGTTTTTCTGTTTCGTACCTTAGAAAGGTTATTCCAAATCAGTAGTAGTCTCAGAAAAACAAATAGAACAGTGTGATTCCACAGACATCCAAGAATGGCCCTGGAATTCGCTTCCTTACCCCAACATCTACTTAGGCTTTGTTTTTCTGATAGAGAAATATACTAGCTCTCAGCTTCCCTTTAAACTATTCCACAATAAATTATTAAACATTAGATTTTTCAATTGTATTCTATCTTTTTTGGTAGAAAGGAAAATATTTTAACTACCTGCTTCATATGTACTCCTAAAAACTTGTGAACTCCCCAGAATGTTTTTTGCCATGTTCATGAAATATTTGCCCAATTCCTTAAAAATTAATTGATTTCATGATAGCTCACAGTGGGAAATATGTGTGGTTTGCCTTTGCCATCTCTTCAGTGTGCCTGTAAAATCTTGTGGGAAGGGGTCCTTCCTTGAATGATTCTGTTCTTTCTCTTCTATTGATTAAAGCTAAGTGTATTCAGTTGTTATTGCATCGATGAAAATTTCATCCTTTTAAATATGGATATCTCAATGCATTTTAATAGCATCAAGTCCTTCAAGTGATCTACCAGGCATCTACTTTGAGATAAAATGACCAGACGGTGGTCATTGGCATTAAGCATTAAAATAAAATGAAGTGTCAGAAATGGTTTAAACCAAAGTCTTAACCATTACCAGTTCACAGGATATTTGGAAGTTGATTTAAAGATTTACCATTTCATCACTTTTTCCTCAACACATTATGCACTGAGCATGGTGTGAGGCTGCAATGCAAACTCTCCTAATGAATGGGAGCTCCGAACACCAGTCTGTTCCCTGGGCTCAAACAGTTCTCAGACTTAAGTATGTAGCAGGAGCACCTAGAAGACTGTTTAAAATGTAGATTTCTATGTCCACCCTGAGACTTGGTGGTTGAGTAGGCTTAAAACATTGCATGTCCAACAGAGTCACTGGCTTAAATAAATGGTGGAAAAATTACGTTCATTGTACGTGTAATATTCAGACCAAACTTCTGAGATGTGGTATAACAGGTAATTAATTATACATCTTTCTTTCAGGTAAGATAAATTACTCCCTTTTTTTTTTTTTTGGTTTTGATAGTGGTGGCTTAATTAATCAAATAGCTCGTGAGATATACTGGCCAGCATGTATGACTCTTTTTCATGCAGATTCCTTAGAAATATTAAGAAAGGTATTACATATAGAAACTCTATCCATGAAATATACAATAAGAATGCATTTAGTTATGAATGATTTCCATCACAGAATATCAAGAAATCTATTTGCCTTTATTCTTCACATGTGCTCACACACTTTAGGAGTAACTTCTTCAACAGACACACCTGGAAATAGAAGTCCTTCTGAAACAAAATTGGGTAAAGGGAGAAGAGGACTCCACATCTGCTCACAAGTAACTTCTTGCCCCTCTGCTCTTTAAAACTTCCTAAAAGAAGGCTCTTATTAAATTCTCCTGTTCAATATTTCTATGTCTAAGCCGTCCACGAAAGAGTTATCAGTGCCTCACAGCTTCTCCCCGGTACTTTTATTCTTTCATTTTTATAAAACTGCAATCCTGGGGCATCTCTCTGCACTTATATGTCAAGACAAATTGTGAGGTGTTTATATAGAGCAGATTGTATGGCATTTCCATACAATCTGACGAGGTCGAGGACCTCTTTGAGTGACATCAAAGTTGTACTTATGAAGGTGCTCTGTCATTAAATAAATGATAGTGACCCTAAAGACAAAACAATAAGCATGGTAACTAATGTTCTAACACTCATGGAGCATTTCCTATGACCTGGGCACTATATGGAGAAACTGACATGCATTTACAGCATCAATAGTCAAAGCAACCCTAGCAGAACAGTACTCTCATTATTTGTAATTTAGGAATGCAAAAGACACGGAGCTTCAGAGTTCAGAAAATCCCTTCCTGCCAGGCCATGAGTACAGGGTGAAGTTATGACTTCTATCGGGATGGCTCTATTTCAGGGTCCATCATCTTTATTGACTACTCCTTCTTAACCATGAGTTATATTCCGTGCTATGTTATATTATTACTCAAGCTAAGAGCAATTACAAGACAGGTCATGAGTTCCTTAATAAAAGCAAAACACCTGCAAAGTAAGACATGTTCCATTTCAAGAATGGAGAAAATAGAACAGAGAGGTTATTTCATGTATACTTCAAAAAACCTTAATGCACAGCTTTTCATAGAGTATGTGTTTGATACAATGGAAATCTCCACAGCTACAGGAAGTGTTCTGAAGTTGTGATTCTTGCATTTGTTTAGGTGATGGGGTACAAAGCAATGACATCCCTTTCCTAAAAAGGAGTGATCCATGATTTCCTCTTTAATGAATTTGGCAAAGTTGAATGGGATATAATTGTTCCAACAGACATAATATATTAGGCATCATCATTACAGTCTCTAAATTTCATAAATGTGAGAGCCTTTGCCTGTTAATTTTTTATGGTAAATTTGATATCACCTTGACTGTCATGCTTCATAGGCATTTCTTGTAGAAATTGTGTTGTAGTTATTCATAATGAAGTATAAGCTATAATTTTTTCTACATTAGCTATTGCCCAGAGTTTTATATTGAAGTGATTAATATCACAGAATCATAAATATGAATTATTAAGCTAATTCTCTGACATCCCAAGAAATAACTTAGCCCTAAGTTAATGCAGCTTTGCAAATGAAAGAAGCACATTCAACCGGCACCAATTCCAAGTATGCGTATCTATCCAAACAGTTCTCTGTACAGTGGTAATTCTTCTAATCCCTATAATTTATTCATCTCAGGATATACTCCAAGGCATTGTTTGCATGTGTTATCCACTAGCTTTAAAAACAGTATTCATTCTCGGGCGGGAACAGATGCAATTCTTCAGAAAGGTTTCTTGTGGTGATGTTTGTGCCAGGGAATGTTCTACAATATTTGACAAACACTTGCAACCTGATGAGAAAAATTAAAAAGAAATTGTGAGGATTCAAGATTTAATTCTTTTACCTCCAAGGTTGTCCCCAAAGACACGCTACACTCACTGTAACAAATCCAAATCCCATTCTAGGTGCCCGTCTATACTCAAATTAGAAAGAAATATATAATTGTCCAGTGGGAATTTTCAAATACCTTTTAATACACTATGGCAAGCCCCCAACACCAAATGGACACAGAGATAATGACCTGAATGGTCATCAACTAATCAAAACAGAGGTTTGAAAGTGATGAATGTTTCTCCTTATTCTTGGCACCAACCATCCATGACCATTTAGAAAATTGAAAAAGATTCCTTGGACCAAAAGGGATGTCACTCGACTTTTAAAGGCAGTACAAACCGTGGATGTCATCAGAGATGCTGATGTCGAGTTTTATGTTACAGGTCATTCAAACAGTGAGTGCCATGGACAAGGATGAGCCCCGAAACGGACATCATTTCCTATACAGCCTTCTTCCCGAAATGGCCAACAATCCGAATTTTACCATCAAGAAAAATGAAGGTAAATACATTAGCGTTGTGAAACAGGGGAAACTATAAATTGGAAAATAAAACGTAAGTTCATAATTTCACTGAAAATATCAACATAAATTTTTTCATTCATGAGCAAGCAGTTGAAATCCAGCTTATTAGCTTAATGGCATGGTAACGGCATCACTTCCTCTTTCCAATATTGAAACAATAGGTAAGAAAATTGTTAACAGGAATGCTAATTTTATACCAAGGCATACTTTAATCATCTTATTTTTTAAAAGTACACTGGACTGTAAGGTTTGACCCTTATGAAAGTTCCAGGAATTTTGAGTTACCTGTTAGGGGAGGATCCACCTGGCTTATACTTTGCATTTGTTAAGATTTAATTGAATGTTCATGAAGTCTTTTGGGGGAAGCCTAATCTAATTGTGTCTGGTGTGTAGGTACATATTAGTAATATTTGTTTTAAACCTGTACCAGTGTTTACAATAGCAATTAGATCAGAAAATCATTTTCAAAGGACATTCCTTATTTTGGAACTAATATGAACTGATTTTAAGTCTTTCACTCACGGAGAACATTTAATATATATCATTAGTTCTTCAGAAACAAGCTTGGGTTGTTTCCCTTAACTATTTTCTATTACGTGTAGAGGTCATATGTTATTATAAAAAGTCTCTGAGGGGAAGGGGGTTGGGGGACTGGGTGAAAAAGGTGAAGGGATTCCAAAGTACAGAGTGGTAGGTAGTTAGAAAATAGTCATGGGGATATAAGGTACAATATAGGGAATATAGTCAATAGTATTGTATTAACTATGTATGGTGCCAGGTGAGTCTATTTTATCTGTACATTTTTGTTTCCTAAGCTGCTTTCCATTTAACAAGGAGTTTTTAACTGTTTCTTCTGGCTCAGATGTGTTTAAGTCTTAGTTTTAGCTGCTTTAGAATGATCAGCAAAACAAATGTATTGTCTCAGGATGTCTTATGGCTTTACCAGAGGCACTTGTTTAGAGTTAGGAATGGTCTGTATCAAAGCTATGCTCAAGTAAAAGAATAAAAATTGCTTCATGGAATTTTTTTTAGATTTGTTTTTTTCTTTTAATTATATTTTTATTGATTATGCTATTTCAGTTGTCCCAATTTTTCTCCCTTCGCTCCCTTCCACCCAGCACCCCCACTCCCTCAGGCAATCCCCACACCATTGTTCGTGTCTGCGGGTCATGCATATAAGTTCTTTGGCTACTCCATTTCCTATACTGTACTTTACATCCCCATGGCTATTCTGTAACTACCTATTTGTACTTGTTAATCCCCTCACCTCTTTACCCATTCCCCCACACCCCCTACCATCAGGCAATCATGAAAACGCTCTCTGTATCCATTATTCTGTCTCTGTTCTTCTTTTTTGCTTAGTTTATTTTCTGAATTCAATTGTTGATAGATATGTATTTATTGCCATTTTATTATTCATAGTTTTTCATAGTTTTGATCTTCTTTTTCTTAAATAAGTCCTTTTAACATTTCATATAATAATGGTTTTGTGATGATGAACTCTAGATTTTTCTTTCCTGGGAAGCTCTTTATCTGCCCTTCTATGCTAAATGATAGCTTTGCTGGGTACAGTAGTCTTGGCTGTAGGTCCTTGCTTTTCATGACTTTGAATATTTCTTGCCAATCCCTTCCAGCTTGCAAAGTTTCTTTTGAGAAATCAGCTGACAGTCTTATGGGAACTCCCCTGTAGGTAACTAATTGGTTCTATCTTGCTGCTTTTAAGATTCTCTCTTTATCTTTAACATTTGGCATTTTAATTATGCTGTGTCTTGGAGTGGGTCTCTTTGCATCCATCTTGTTTGAGACTCCTCTGCTTCCTGGATTTGCATGTCTATTTCCTTCACCAAATTAGGGAAGTTTTCTTTCATTATTTCTTCAAATATATTTCTAATTTCTTGCTCTTTCTCTATGCCTTCTGGCACCCCTGTGATTACTGTTGGAAGGTCAATGGGAGGGATTTTCCCAGGCCAGTCAGCTGCAAGGACTGGCTGTGACCACTAACGACCAACCTCTGCCCTCCGTGGAGGATCAGCTGTGCAGGGGCAGAGTGGTGGTGCTCCAGTGTGATCTGTTGCTGTCCATTGGGGTACACAGGTTCTGAGGTTTCCTGGGCGGTGCAGATGAAGGTGAGCCCCATCCTGTGTTCTGCTTGGGGCCACCATGCATGAGCTATAAAGCAAATTGAGATAGCCACTACTTGTGCTTGCCTTGGAGATTTCCAGATGAAGCCCAGCTGCAAATCTAGGCTGGCTGCAGCTAGTGCTGTCTCTGGGGCCACTTAGCAAGAGGTATAGAGGCTGGGGGCTCACTGAAGCCAGCTGTTGCTTGTTTGAGAGAATTTAGGAAGTTGTGAAGCAGGAGCCAAGACAAGCCATTTATATGGAAAAGTTACGGTTAACTGTGTGGGTGGGCCCATAAGTTGGGTGGTATGGAGGCTGGGGATCTCCAGAGTGGGGCAAACAGTGATAGCCAGATTGATAGAGTCTCAGATATGGCACCCAACTGCTGACTCTGTGGCTCTGTTGGGGGAAGTCTCAGAAAAGGAACAATGGTCTCTGCCTGCCTTTCTGTCTGGGAGAAAGCTGTCCCCCAGCTCTCACCTTGATGTCAAACACTTCAGTTCCTCCATGTATGCCACTGGTACCTTTCAAGCTGCTACCTCAGTGCTGGAGCTCAGAGGAAATGAGTCTGAGTAAGTCCATGTATGGGTTCTTTAAGGGGAACTGCTTGCAACTCCAGAGGTTTCTTCCACTGACTCAATCCCCACTGGTTTTTGCAGTGAGAAGTTATGTGGATTTATCTTTCTGAAACCTGGGGATGGGGGCGCTGGTGTGGGGCCAGGACTCCTCGCTCACATGATATCCCTCCTGATTTTCATCCATCACACGTGCATGTGCGACCAGCCCATTCTGCATCTCCACCTCTCCTACCAGTCTGGGTGGATGTGGTTTCTTTAATCCCATAGCTGTCTGACTTCCATTCGACTCAGTTTCTAATAGTCCCGATAGATGATTGTTCTGAATTTTAGTTGTAACTTTGGTCTGGTTATGTGAGGAGGTGAGCTTGTTTACCTATGCTGCCATCTTACCAGAAGTCCTGACCTGGGGTATGTGTTATATTCTCTTTCAAGGAGGTAGTGGATTTTGATGCAACTTCCTTTGTGAGATAAAAATAACATTTTGCTGCTCTTGTTAAATATATTATGGCCTTACCCTTTAATATAATGCTACTTAGTTTTAGGGGGGATGCTTTGATAAATGTGGATGCATTACAGAAAAGGAAATGAGAAACTTGTTATAGAGATATTCCTCATTTATCTGGCTTCCACTGTTATAAATTCTAAGGAGACAAAAGAGACAAAATCCTGTTCTTTCTCATCAGTAATGGAACAGTCATTTGTTTTCTCCCCTAATTAGGAGCTCTAATCCCGGTACATTGCCATTGTTTTTCAGTTAACACTGCCAGGATTTCTTTTTTTCTGGAAGTCACATAAACATGGCTAAGATGAAAGTCCCCTCAGAAATTCCCAACTGAGCTGACAGTCTATATACATGTGCTCCATGCTTACTTTGATTGTGAGCTAATAGGTATCAGCCATTATTTTTGCATATAAAATGCCCTACATTTAAAAAATCTCTGTGAAGAAATGTTTTTCCATCCCAAAGTTTCTGAGCTTTTGGAGTTTTCTGTGCTTTCAACAGTTTCAAGATATGGCCCGTTGAAGGCACTACATAAACATATTTGAATGGATGAGAGGTTGTTATTGGGTATCAGTGAAAGTATGGTTTGGTAATATATTTATTATTCCCTAAACCCTTTTAAAGAGGACATTTCAGTCCCATAGTGAATGTGTGACATATGTTTTCTCTAAATTTTGGAACTAAAAGAAAGTGAAAAATTATACACTTAGGAAACCATGTTTTAGCACTGTTGTACATTTCAATAAACCTAGTAATAGAATATTTAAAGGTGTGTGGGTTATCTGCTTTATTTTGTAACTAGAAAATGGAAGCTACAGTTTTGACTTACCAAACAGGTATGTGTGTGTGTGTGTGTGTGTGTGTGTGTGTGTGTGTGTGTGTGTGTGAAATAATTGAGGAAAAAAAGATGCCAAGGACTGCAAAATTCCTCAGGACAGGAAGCAGTATTTGTGTCACGATTGTTCATTTTAAGTTATATGTTTATTTATTTTGCAAAGAATGACTATACAATTTATTATTTCAACTAGGACATTCTTTAAAGTGAAAGGGGTCTCTAGTCATATTTATATTTATGCCTGTAAAAACCATAAACGAAGACTGTCTTATGGAAACTAGGACCCATGTTCACTGTGATTATGAATTTAGGACCCAAATATTCAATACCTCCATAGAATAAGCAATGAACCTACTGGTCTTTGGGATAGATCTGTCAAGTTCATACGCTATCTCCCTTTCCCTTGTACTAGAAATTCATGCCTTTCGCTTTATAGACCACTGCTTTTTCGTATCTGCATAGTTACTGTGAAATATAAAAAGCAATTTCTCTCTTCTTAACATGTAGAAACAAAGTAATGAAAAGAAAGTGTCGTATTTAAAATGTTAGGGATTGATAGAGAAATAGATATCTTGTGAGCCTGCTACTCATTCCTTGTTATTAATGATGAGAGGACACACACACACACACACACACACAACCAAAGTCAATATAATAGACATCATTTATTTTAAAACCATGGTATATTTTATGTTTAAAACATGGAAGGAATCGAATGGTATAATATGGCTAGAATTGTTTATTTTTCTATTTACAATGGACTTTAAAATGATCAGTAGCTGATGTTTCTCCCCCAAGAGCATCATAATTTACAAAACCCATCAGACCAGGTGAAGGTTAAGGCGGTGAGATAACCGAACTATTCAAATTTGTAATTGATGGGTGGATGATCCCCCTTTTAAATTAGATCTTTAAAGAAAATGGTTTCAGTACTTGATGTTTGCTGAGAAACTTGCAGCTGTGTCTTTCAGCTTGAAGCTACTGTGATCTTCTTCTCTCATATAGATTGGTCCTACTGCAATTTTCCGCCGACTAATTCAAAATCAAAGACAAAATGAGGTAGAAATTAGCTGTCTCTTGTCTCCTACACAGTTGAGTGATTTCACATATAACTCTTCTCTGAATATATGAAAATCATATTTTTGTCAAAATAGGAAGCAAACCTTTAATATGATTAAAGGTGAAAGCCAAGGTCAAAAATGCGATGAGTCATTTATATCACATGTACATACCAAACAATTATAACACCTTGAATTGTCCAAATTATATGGCCCACACATTGGTTTTTCCATTTGTCTGTTGAGTGAATTTATAAACTAAAGGAGTTTTGCTGACTATATATCAGTATTGCTTTGCTTTGCTTTTTTTTAAATTGTTCAATTCCCATTGTCCCAATTTTTCCTCTATTGCTCTCCCCTACCCTACCCACCCCCAATATTGGTTCATTCCAACCATAAAAGTGGAAGATTCTCAACAACTAAATATAACAAGACAGGGAAGATAAATGGACCTTTTACAAGTACAGAAATATCTTGCCAAAAATTTGAGGACTGCAGAAATCTGACCTTATTCAACCTGCACTTTGTAGGTAAATGATTTAACTGGAATTGCCAGAAAGCAGTCTGGTGAAATGGGAATCTTCAAGTTTTACACTGAAGTGCCCTGGTACTCATCGTTAATTTGTTCAGGAACTCCTGATGAGTGCCAAAACCAATGAGTACCGAACAATTTTTCCCATAAGAAATTCTTTCTTGCAAGCAGCATCATGACTCATACAAGTTCTAACAAGTGCTATGAGACCCGAGCAAGAACATTTTTTTTCTCCCATCAAAATGGGACGCAGACTGGGTCTGATGAGGTCTGAGGACAACGAGTACTGGGGCATGACTGTATTTGAATGAACGGTAGACAGAAATGAGGGAAAACATAAAACTCTACTCTCTAAGGAGGGCCTGTGGAAACCACCCCCTCCCCTGCTGCCAAAAAAAAGTAGGTAGTAAACTCGACCTTAATTACAGCTTGGTTAAGCTTCAGAAAAGACAGCAGGGGGGACCAGAGTACCTGATGACAGTAACATATTTTCTCTTCTTGAGCTCTTCTTTCTGACCAAAATTCTATTGATAAGAATCTTACTCTAAAGGCATATCGTGGTAATTGATTTGGATAATATAGATGTTGACTAGAGCTTTGGAATGAATATACTTTGGGTTATCTCAACATCCATAACATGGTTACCTATTTAGGATAGAGTTCACGTTTCATTTTGTGGGGTTTCCATTTCAACTGCTTGGCCAGTTTCAAGCAGTGTGTGTTTTATGTTGTTTTATCCTCCAGAAGCATCCCTTGTAAGAACACTGACTACAGGCCCATCCTTGTATTTTAGGCCTCAGTTTCCTCATCTATAGTAGCAGGATAACAATGCCTATCTGTCCCATAGGTGTGCTGCGATGGATATGCATAACCAAGGGTTTGGGAAGTTCTTGGCACAATGCCTGGCACATAGAAAAACACTCATCAGTAAATGGGGCAAGATCCTCATTACACAGACCCACTAATTTCTAGATTCTCATGCTCTGTTCTATGTCCTCCAGTTTATCATTCTCAACTTGGTGTCTTTGCAGCTTCCATTAACCCACTGATTTTTGAAGGTGGTAGAGTATTTCTGACAGTGGGTTCTTTGGCAATTGCAAAAACCCTGATCCTCATGAGGATTCATTGCAAGAAATCTGCTTAGCAATGTGTTGTAATCTAAAGGGTTTTATAATAGAAGGATAAAAGGAACAAAACAAGGAGGAGGAGGAGGGGGAAATGATGAAAATATTTGCCAGCCACAAAAATAGCCATAGGATTTCTGGATCTGATTTTGAATATGAAGGCTTTTTATTTTTTCTTTTTCTCATTTGCCAGAAGGAAACTCAGCTTTCTCGACACAATGCCTAACCCCAACTTCCAACTTGTTAAGATTGCTTTCCATTCTAGCATATCAAGTTGTTTTAAATCACCCACAATCTTCTGACACACACTCTGTGGGGATCATTTTGCATAAGCTGAAAAATTAAACAGTCTTCCTTTCCTCTTTTGAATAATGTCAACTTACCTCAGAGTTCTCTTGTCACAAAATGAAAATTTGCTCCCTGAAAATGGAAATGGATTTCCCTGGTCCCAGTCCAGCTGGAATTGACCCCCTGTCCTCCATCTCTCTCAGGCTGAGTCCGCCTGTGTTCCTCTCCTGTACTCAGGATGTAGGGGTTGAGGCAGACAGAGTCCTTCTCACAACTATCTTAAGCCAGCTGTGCCCCCCTATCTTGGCTGAACTGGATCTGATCAGCCTTCCTGATGATCCACATAGTGGAAAGGGCCACCTTGGTAAGTTCATTGTCCTCTCTCTGGCCACCTCTGACCTCCTTCAGTTCTTTGATTACTCCAAGCTGCTTTGAAACTAACAGAGGACTTTCTGAAATAGCATGTCTTTCCTCAAGTGGCCTTTACAAAAGCCTCTCCACCCCTCAGCTAAGCAGATCCATTATCATTGGGTTTCCCAGGCAACCATACCTAAGCAACAAGTGAAAACTGTGCTTTTGTAAGGGTGATAATAAATACGTACGTATGTATATTTCCAATGTGCTGATCCTGTCTTCTCTGCTCACATAAGGGGCTTTTCCACAACACCACACACAGCACTAAACAGTGACTTAGAAGTCTCTCTCATCTAAAGTTCAACTCTTATCCATGTGAAGCAGGGCACTTAGTCTCAAGGTTGAATCATAAAAGGTAGTGCTCAATTTGCATGAAACAGGAGGTCCAACTGGGGTCCCAAATACACAGAATAGCATTATGCATACATGATCTGAAAAATGTTCTGCCTCAGTTATTCATAATTTATTGTTTATGCTCCCAGCAATGTTCCACTGATAAAAAGTCATTTGCGTTTCATTTTGTCATCTAAACTGTGATTAAGGACAATGTGCAAGCTAGAAGAACGGATAACAGACCTGTGCTTCTACTCCCCAAGTCACCTATCACTCTACAGTTTGATCCCGAAAACTAGATTTTCTTTTCTGTCAGTAATTTTTATAAAAGTCTTGTTATTTTGTATACTGTCCACATCTTTCTTATTCTTCTTAAAATGTGAGTGCAAGAGTACCTGCAGAAGTTAAGAATTTCCTTTGCAAATATTGAAAATCCTAAATTATGGCTGCGGTCAGATATAGACTGACACTTATTGTCTATTTTTCAATGTGTGTTATGAGAGCAATTTAGTTCTGAGATCACTAACTACCAGGGATATAGTTTAGATACATGGTGCATAGACTTATATGTCCAGTTGTCCATCTACTGTTCAAAATAATGAATAGATTAGGCATTTCTCTGTCCATTGGCTAGCAATCATTTCTGGTCCTTACAGAGCATCCTCATTCTGAAGATTTTGGAAAGCAAAAAACCGAGAGAGAAACTGGCGCAGCCTTAGTTATCTTAAAGCTATCTTAGGTACCTTAAATATGCCTTAGGGTGTAGAGCCCTTCCTTTAAGAATCTTGCTTTCTGAGACTTTTGCTTCAAAACAAAAATAAAGGGATCAATTGAACATCAGGAGGAATGTAAAAACATATTCAGATAATTTTTTTT
Source organism: Micronycteris hirsuta (assembly GCA_004026765.1). NCBI lineage: Eukaryota > Metazoa > Chordata > Mammalia > Chiroptera > Phyllostomidae > Micronycteris > Micronycteris hirsuta. The sequence goes on along the minus strand of PVJI01004590.1, from coordinate 67,315 downwards.
AAATTTATCAAATCTTGTTTGGACCATCTTGTTGCTTGTGCCATTAAAAATAATATTATTTACTGATTTAGCATCTATTTACAAGCATGAAAATAGGCCTTGGGATTTTGTGAGCACCAAATAAACAAAACTGTCCTTTTGTAGGCACAAACAAATATTAAAATTGAATGAGGAGACAAAATGTGCTGTCCTATGCAAATCCTTCTTTTGTAAAAAAAAATAAAAAATAGTATTAGACATCTGTCATTGACAATCATTACAGCTCCTTTAGCACAGAAGTTTGCGTTTGGAATTCATCTGAGCACTTTATTCACACAGCATCAGGCACATGTGACATTCTGTTCAGGGATGTGACCTGAAGAACACACACCACATGCTTTTGACCCCTCATTTATCAAAGATGATAGGGAAGGCGGAGGAATAATTTGCAAATATAAAGGGGGCACTCACATAGATAAACACTTAAGAAGTTGACTCGGGATGAATAAGAATGAACGAGGAAAAAAGGACTGTAGGACTGTGCAGACTTCACAGGTCGGAGTGTTTAGGTGGGAATCCCAGCTCTTCTGATTATGAACGGGGAGAACTTGCCCAAATAACGATTAATCTTGACTCTTTATCTGTAAAATTGAAATAACATTTACCCCATGTTGTTTTGAATAAGAAAATATTAATTTAAGTCAAAATAAAAATGCACCAAATTCAGTTTCTGGTCAGTTGAAGGCACTCAATCAGCCTTAGTTTCTTTCTTCTCTTCTCCTTCTGCTACAATGTTGTGAGACTTCTGAATCTCTCTCATTCACCCAGAGCAACAAAAATAATAATAAGGAACCTAAAATAAAGCATTTGGGTGATAACTATTAATATGCTTCCTGAGGAGCTAATGACTGAACATGTCTTTAAACATTGGCCATGAGTAAAGCGAAGGGAAAGAAAAAATGGGAAAGAAGATTGTGTAACTTAAGTTGTTCTTTGAATATAACCCTCATTATTGTAATATGGTCAAAGAATAAAAATAAAGAATATCTAAAAATTGTAGATTTCCATAGGACTAGGTTTTCTATATCTAAATCCGATTGCATATAGCTCTCAATGTATTGGTAAATGGGATATCTGAGAGTTGATAAAATGATAGGAGCTAGGAGCTCTCAGTAAATAGCCAGGTTATGAAGTTCATTGATGCTAAATATAGCACTTCAAGCTTTATTTTAATGTTTTATTTTTTAATCCTCATTCAAGGCTATGTTTATTGATTTGAGAGAGAGAAACATTGATTAGTTGCCTCCCATGTGCACCCCATTGGGAATCAAATCTGCAACCTAAGTATGTGCCCTGACGGGGATCAAACCCACAGCCTTTGGGTATATGGGGCAACACTCCAACCCACTGAACCACCCTGCCAGAGCTCAAAGATATTAAAAAAATAAAATAAAACACTGACAGTGTGCTTTGAAAAATGCAATGATGGTGCATGTCTACCTCTCCAATTTTATTTTTCACCACTTTCTACCTTCTACCCAGTCATCTTATATACCCCTTATGCAAGCTTTGGCTTGAACGTGCGAACCCAGTGATGCTTTTAAAACCCCCCTTCCTTTTTTCTTTGTCTGGAATATACATCCTCTGCTTCCTCCTTTCTCTATCTCGCTAATTTCCAATCATTCAAAACAAGTCAGGTTCCCCTCATCTGTGGGCAGAGCTGGAGAGTGATTAACAGTTGCTGTGAAAGTTGTTATTTTTGCTTTGCTCTGTAGGACAATGTGCTAATGGCTAAAACAGACACATGAGTCAAGGAATGTCTCCTCCACTGTCCTCAAGGTTATTAATAGCAGGTCATATCTTTACTCACTCATTCAACACCTTTTTCTTTTTCTTTTTTTTTTTTCTTTCTTTTTTTTTTTTTTAGTTTTCACCATGTGCCGGGAACTACCGTAGAATTTGGGAGTAAAGCAGTGAATAAAATAGACACCATTTTATCCTCATGTACATTGTATTTTTGTTTTCCTAGGGCTCAGTCTTGTCCTAATTTGAATTTTCAGAGAAGAGTGCTATAATTTCACATGGATTTTTGTTACACAGTGGAGAAATTCATAGGCTAGCCTGCAAAGTGCTATGATTTTGGAATGATTACATACTCCAACTTCTATACTGCCCATAAACAAAGTTTCCTCTTAGACGTTGCCCAACTCGTGAAGCTGGTCTTACAAAAAGAAGGGTTAGGCTTGCATAGATTTCCTATCTCTCATTTTGACAAAGCATTTGGCTAATCAGGGTGGTGATATGCATCTGTGGCCATAGACAGGTAATTCTCCACGAGAGTACCAGATTTGTGTCCTCATTATACCTGACATTAGACAAACTGTTGAGCCATACAATTCCATGTGTTTCTGGAGGCAGAGTTAGAGTGTGTTGGTGAGCTTTCTCCAAATTCACTGAGATCCGTAGACATTAGTGTACTTTCTGCTTTAGCACCACCCATACACCGGGGCTGCTGATCTTTTTTTACAGATTTATTAGAATCCATTATAGTTTTGATTCAAGTCTCATTATACACAGTTCATGCCTTTTCCATTTCCTGTGTATAGTCGGTTCAGATACCTGTCTGTGAACAGGTTTTCGATAACCTTCAATGTATAATGTTTATTGAGGGTCCCAGGCAAGGAGAAGATGCTGATTTCTGGACATGACATTGGGTTCATTTTCTCACTGTTTTCTATACTTCCTGTTCTCTAAGGTGCCACCAGAATGAATGTGCTGATGCACTTTATAGATGAAGACAGTAATTGCTGTCCTTGGACCTTTCTGGGTTACTCATTGCCTTGCTTTCATCCTAGTAGATTGTCTACTAGAATTTTTTCCCTTTATTGCTTGAGTACATTATCCTCAGCCTTTTGAAGGCTGTTTATTGTAGGGAGATTTGAAAAAAAGGGTGATGCTGTATGTGGTATGCTGTGTGTAATCATCCTTTCCTGAGTTCCATGCTTTCACTTGGCCAGTCATTGCTAATTCCATCAAGGTTACATGGCAATTTACTTCCCCCTGGACTTCAGACTCCTCTTGTACAAAATAAATGGGTTCATGCTGGAGATATAAGGAGCCATCGATTGTAATATACTGAGTTTGCAAATGTGTGGTATTAGGAGAAAAATCACAAACTTTAAAATTGGGCAAGTCCCACATCTACTGATTAATAAAGATGTGACTTTGGGCAAGGCTTTTAACTGTCTGTAGCAGACAGTGTTTGACAGTGTTAAAACAAAACTGCTGTGATGAACAAAGGGAAGAATGTAGGATAAATGCCAAAGGCATTATCCGGAACTCACGTGATACGCTATGCACTTTGTCTTCTTTATCAACCTTTAAAAGAAATGATGCATATGAAAGCAATCATTACAATAGAAATTACTGTACCAAACCTTAGATAATTAAAAGATATACTTGTACAATGTTATAGATCCTCTTTCGTAGTATATTTGAGCAGAATTCTGGACATATTAAAGAAATAAGTTATTCTCATACACCAAAAGAACTCAATAAACGTATGACACATGGTTCCAATAGCTCAGAATTTACAAGCCTTGCTTATCTTCTCAGGCTGGAGACAAGGACACACAAGAGTTTTAGGAAGACATTTAATTATTGGGTTACGTTTTGATGTATCGAAAAGATCTCTCAAAGTGCAGCTTGAATAACGTTTCGCAGAAATGAGACACACGGTTATATGCAGAGTTGCCTGTCACAGTTAATATAGAATGGTCAGACACACACATAGTTAAAAGTGAAATAGGGAAAAGCCAAAAATGTTTTTTAAAGGCAAATAAAATGAAACACTTTGTGGAGATTCATAAATTCTATGATCATAGTCTGTACTTGATTCCTAAAAGAAAATTAATGAAGTAGTTCTTAGTATTTTGAATATACCTACACCATTCTTGATGTTTTTCATAGGATAACAAATGGATCCTACACATTTAGAAGATTTTTACACACATATACATACTCACATACAAAGATTACTAGTGGGGCTGGGAAGTAAATTGATATAAGCACTATATATATGTATATATATGCACACATATATATATATATATACACACACATATATATGAATAAATTTCTCAGTGCACTTTTTTTACATCTTAAAAATAAAAAAAATAATTTTGGTCATGTTCTAAAACATGCGTTGTGAGTTGACATGAAATTTGCCTTTGTTGTAAGTGTTGATACTCTAGGGTTCAACAAAGAAAGTTTTAGAATAGTTAAGAGACAGTTATCTAAAATTCATTCATCTTTCTTTCCCTCAAAGTAAAACAGAACACTAAAATATATGCAGGTAATTATAAAGTTAAAACACGATTGGGTAAGGGGGAAATAACTAGAAAACCTGTGCCCCATTTTACTGCTGTTGTAACTGATCTGCCTTTCTAAAATAAATATGTATTCCAAATGGATATTTCATTTTGCAAGAACATTTTTCAAAAAATGTTCTAACATCTCATACTATAGGAATATAACTGCTTATGAAAGAACTTTCATTGAAAAATATACAAATTGATCATGAAAATTAGAAAGCATGCTTATGTTTATTTTTAATGTTTCCACTAGAAGTCCAGTGGCCATATTAATACATATTTGCACTGTTACCCTAAATGATCTGTCAAATTGCAAGAAATAAAAACAATAGCTAAAGTCTACTGGCCACCTGTTACTTCAGACAGTTTACACTGTATCTATCCATCCATCTATCACTACATATGAATGTTCCAGGTGAGTACTATTGTCATTTTAGAGAAGAGGACACTGAAGCTTGGATATGGCAATAGACGACCCCGGCATGAGATGCAGCTACCAACGTGCTGAAGCTGCATTCTCACCAGTGGCATCTGCCCTTCAAAGCTTGCACTTTTCTCCTAGAACACTTACTCAGTTTAACTATTGCTATCTAACTTAGAGTTTGCAAATACCCGTGCTTCTTTTTCTTTCAAACCGTAGAAGGTAGAAATCATCAGCTAAGTATTAGAGAAGTCCATCACAGCATTAGTTGAGTAAAAACTGGAAACATCAAAAAATAAATAAATACAAATGATCTCTTGTGGGTATTATAGTCTTAGAACAGACAATAATAAGTATACCTACTACTTAACATCTACTACGTGTAAAGCATGATTTTATTTTATTTAATTAATTTATTTTACTTTATTGTTGTTCAATTACAGTTGTCTGCATACTTTCCCCTCCCCTCTCCCTCCAATCCCACCTCCCTTCCCTGACTCCCTCCTCCCCCTTGGTTCTGTCCATGTGTCCTCCATAGTGATTCCTGAAAACCCTTCTCCCCATTATACCCTCCCCCCTGGCTATTGTTAGATTGTTTTTCATTTCAATGTCTCTGGTTAAGTTTTGCTTGCTTTTTGCTTTTGTTGATTATGTTCCAGTTAAAGGTGAGATCATATGGTATTTGTCCCTCACCACCTGGCTTACTTCACTTAGCATAATGTAAAGCATGATTTTAGACTGTATGTGTCTGATCCTCACAATAGTCTTTGCAAAAAAAAATTAATTCATTACAATGATGCTGGGTTACTAAGAAACATATAAAGCAATAGTTTCCTATGCTTAGGAAAAGAGCAGTGAATCTTGTGTTGGGCTAGTAGCCCTGATTCAGCCTTGCACAACTTTCCACTCTACATTTAATGAAGATATATAAAAATGTAAATAATGATACAGAAAATGTAGAAAAATGAAAGCCAAAACAACAAAACTGACAATCTACATATTGCCAACATCTGAAGATATGTCAATTAATTGAAAAGCTGAAGTGTCTAGATTAAAAATATACTAGCTAAGGCAATACCAATATGATGAACCAAAGGTAATCCATCAGAAACGGAAAACCTACTTTCCATTAGATTGGTGGGAAGGCCTGCAGTGGTCTTTTAGTAAAGAAACAATGTGATAGTCATCATAAAATTTGAGTATCCATTCCTATATGAGTGTTCCTTCTGCTCTTTTCATATCTTCTAAAGCACAGAAACTCATAGAAACCAGTTCAACAGAAGGCATGCAATCAGTAATAATGGAAACTTGCAAGACAAAACCACCATTTAATCCTGATTATTCATATTTTATTTGTTCCTCGTTATCCTATTTTGATAATCATGTTTAATAACTCAAACATATACACAATGCATTGGAGAAGAGAGTACAGATAAATCACTCATCCTTTTGAAATACAAACTGTCTAAAACACACTAAATGAAAAGAAAAAGCACTTAGAAATGTTTGTCACTTTCTGAAAATGGGACTTTTTGTAGCACTGTGGTTCCACATTAACAGTTTTTACATATAATTTAGTGAAATGATGTGACATTGAAATGATCTAAAATTCGGGACAGGTAAATACTTGGCTCCTGACCTGGATCAGTATTCTTCCCTTGGATATTTCTAGGGTTATTATGGTACCAAATAGAAACTTGACCTGGGGCACCGGGCCTGTACATCCATGCAATCTTGTGAATCATTTGTGCCCGTGGGTCCACCCTGTTGGCCCGAGACCACAGCACACCACCACGTTGCCTCTGCCTCTCTCGGATCCTCACCTAATCTCATGCCTTAAAACTTTGATGGCATCAAACGTGAAATACAGTTGAATTTTGCCATTAGTTTAGGTCTGACTGAAATATATGTTTCATAAAGAGCTGACAATTAAATACTATATGCCCTCAGCTATAAGGCACACCCTAAGTTTAGAGATATGAAAATGTGAAAAAAGAAAAAGATACCTTAGAATTGAGGAAATACAGTATTCCAATGAATGAACCGTAAGGAGGACACATTGGCTTATGAATAGAATGAGAACAAAGGAACTAGACCCCAAGCACACCGATGGCGCTGGGTGCGATGTGTCTGCCATCCAGGTGGATGCCCCACTGCAATTTGAGTCATGGATCCACTGTAAACGCTGGAAAGAAGCCCATTTCCAAAGGCAGTCATCATTTTCATTATACACTGACTCGCTTAATCCCTTAGCACGCTCTCGTTCAAATAAGAAAAGTATCATTAACAAGGAAGTACGTATTCATATTTCTCAAAAGCACCATCGCTGGCTTTAGAATTGCAAAGGGACAGTTTAAAATCCAGATATTGGCTGTACAATGTTCTCCTGGAAATACATTTTAGGGGTAAGAGCTGGGTCTTGTTTTTAAGTATAGAACATGGAGTTTCAGCACCATAGAATTTCTCTTACCAGGGCCCTTCCTCTTTAGGAGGGTGATGGCGATATAAAAGTAGAAAAAGGTAGGAAAAAATAGTAAGGGTTTTTAGTATTATAATTCAGGCGGACAAAATAAAAGTTGGCAAGGAAAGAAGGAAGCTGGCATCAGGCAATGACGGATTTAATGGACTTAGCTAACTATATAAAACTTCCCCCGAAATGCACCATATAACACGCACCCGTATTTTGGGCCAAACTTTCTGGAAAAAAAATCTTTCATTTTAATGTTTTAATTCAACGTTTTTATTTATTCATATTTAGATACTTGTTTGTATTATAAAGGAATTTTAGCATTTATTTTTGAACATGTTATGGTACAAGAAATGTTATGTACTACCCATGTATAATGTGCATTCTTATTTTTCCCTCAAAAATTTGGACAAAAAGGTATGCATTATACACAGCAAAATAAAGTATTCTAAATCTCAATATATTGCTTCCAAAAAGGAGTCAGGAGGGTCAAATTAGAGAAGATGATATGGCAGCAGGAATTTCCAAAAAAGTAAATGGAAAAAAATAAAACACCTCTCATTACTTGGACAGAGATGTCCTCACTTGTGGCGTTCCTTAAGAGTGCCTCCCAGCCAAGGTGCTTGTTACTCAGGCTTCCTGTGGCTCCTCAGAAGGGCAAAGATGAAAGTGATAAAACGGGAATCCAAGACAGTCATCAGTTCTAGTAGGAGATGCAGTGGAACTCAGGCAAGCAATCCCACAACCTGGTTAGGGAGATTAAGCACGTAGAACCCATCATTTCCTGGTAAATTCCCGGAAACCCACTATTAGGCCCGTTAGATGTTGGGTTTACAGAAGCAAGACCATTCACATTTAAGTGGTTCTCAGTCTAAGATACTCGGCATACATTAGCGTGTTCTCTTGGAGGGCTGAGAGGGGGGAAGTGTAATGCAGGGAAGATTGGAGGGAAGGGGTAAGGCATGGGGTGGCATAGCTGTGAGTCTATTATCCTTGACCCCACACAATTTTTATGTTCCTTGGGTTTCAGATACATAAGATATTCTCAGCAGCAACAATGATGAAAGTGAGCACTGACAGAGGCAATCGGGCAAGGCAGGCAGGCCATTTCCCCCAGCCTGGGCTCCGTCTATGGGCTCCGTCTACGGGCTCCGTCTACAGGCTCCACTACTTGGTAGCTGATATTGGATAAACTATGGAGTCTCTCAGCCTTAGTCTTTTCTTAAAATGGACGCACCCAAGCATAACTTACAGCATTACAAGAGTTAAGAAATTAACTCAGAGTATAATACAAGCTCTCAGAAGGAAGATCAATAAATGGTGGCTATATTTAAAGAATGTAAAAGACTCTTGAATGAATGAATGCATTTATTATGATGTCACACAAAAGGACTTATGAGTTCACTCTTCTCTTAGGAAAAAAAAAAATAGATGGAGAGAGTACATACATGTATTAAAAATTTGCTTACAAGGGAAAGAAAACCCCATTTGAGCTACCAGAACTATGAAGGTAAATAGGCCCAAATAGCAAAATGCCAGAGTTTAAATGGCTTCTCTACTAACCAGACTCCGGGGCCCTAGGGCTGTTTTAGGACCCTGTTCTTTCCCTTTCTTACTCCATCTTGCGTTCCATGTATGTTCTCTCCCAAAAGTTGGAAAGAAAGCTCATACCAGGAGTAGGTCTGTACAGATCTCACCACTCAGGGTTTGGATAAGAGATCTTTACCCGAGGTTCCATATCAATTCCCCATTAAAAGGTCCGTGTTTTGTCTAGGAGGTGAGCATGTGATCAGCTGAGCCACTCTCTGTGTTTATAGGGGCGAAGTATTCTCAGGGCTGCTTCTAGAGCTGTGAGAGTTGTTTCCTGTTCAAGGTCCCTAGACCTGGGGCGAGTGGCAACTGAAAACCAGCCTGCACCCCCTTGAGAGCCTATGGCCCCAGTGACGTCTGCTTTGTCTCATTATCAGAGAGTCATCATCTTATCACCACAGCCTTGAACCCCCTGAGGGTGTAGCTTCCTAAAGGTGCATCCATCTATTTTATTTTATTTTTCAATTGCTGTTTATATTCAATATTATTTTGTATTAATTTCAGGTGTACAGAATAGTGTTTAGACAATCATATTCTTTACAAAGTAAGCCCCCCCCTGAGATTTCAAGTACACCTGGCATCATACATAGCTATTATGATATTATTGACTGCATAGGTGAATCCATTTACTAATTCACACAAATGCAATGGTTGGCTAGTCCCCGCCCTGAGACCCCTGATGGATCAGCCTGGGTCCATCCCCACCTCTCGCTGGAGGTGAAACACTCGATTGACGGTTTCATCACAATCAGAAGAAATGGAGGAAGGCCATTTTTAAAAGGAAGGCAGGTTGGAAACCTAAAGAACATGGACAGAATGAGAAGATGAGTCACCAACAGCCCAGTAGCATCAGTGCTGTGAACGACCTCAGTAGAGGGATTCCTTTATTTCCCTTGGGAAGCTGCTCAGTAAAGAATGACTCGCCCTGTTCAGAAAGTTATGGATTGCAGTTGTCTATTATATGACTTACATTGCATTGCATTGCAATATGTCATTGTGAGATGTGACATAATATAATGTAAGTGACAGGCAGCTAAAATTTTACAGCAAGAAAACTTTTTGTTATATCCAGGATCTGCTATCAAATTTGATAGCAGCTATCAATCCATTTTTTTCCCCTGCAAATAGATCAAAAATTTGATGTTCATGAAAAGCAGGTCATTTTGAAACATCCACAAACACTTCAGTGCCTGCACAACTCAGTTACCATAAATCAGTTAAAAAAAAAAAAAACCCTAAAACCAAACACTCTAAATCTCAAAGCTGCATCAGTCTTAACTCAAACTCTGTTTTTGCTTTCTGAATGCCATATTTTTTTAGTTTGTTTTTGGAGATTGTTAAGAATGGATGATTGAGTTAATAATTTTGTGCATAGACGTGACCAGTCGTTCACAAGTGAGGTGGCTTTGCAGTCCAGGGGACATTTAGCAATGTCCAGAGATGTCACTACTGGGGAGGGGGTCGGGTATGACTGGCTTCTCGTGCATAAAGGACAGAGATGCTGCTGCATATCCTATGATGCACAGGACAGTGGCCACAAGCTCATTCTGCCTAATATCTTGGCATTTCCTCTGATGCTAGAGGTCATTGTTGAAGTGGATGGGTCCAAATGTGGCCATGACCTGGTCTAAAGGTAGCCCAAGTAAACTTGTATTACATCTAGAGCTGGTTACTTCCATTCATCCATCCTCAAGCAGGCTGTGGTAATATATTATTTAAATAGTCAGCTAAATCTTTGGACTTAAGGGCAATTAACAGAATCTCTGTGCATAATCTGCTAACAGCCTCACTGCTGGTGCAACCGGGACAAAAAAGCAGGATTCTGGTTTCTGAGGTCTAATTGTACCTCTAGTATACATTTCTCCTCAAGGGCTTTGGAACATGGTTTTTCCTCTCATGCCCCGGTGGTCTCATCTTCGCTATAGGAATTTGCATACGGCGAAAGTATTCAACTTGGTGTTTTTTTAAACAGAGGAATCCTTTTATTAGGCTATACTTTTCAATGTATTCTAATTATATAGAGCACATAGACAAGAAGCTTCGGTGATTGAAATGCAGGTGAGGGCCAGGGCCAGAGACCCCGTCCATCTCCCATTGCCCCATCCCCGCCCCGCAATATCATAGAACCCAAGACATCACTTGAAAACCAATGATACCAAAGGCTTCCTCCAGGGGAAATTCACTTGATGTTATGAATTACTCCAGGGAATGACACTGGAAGTTAGTATTGCTCAGTGTAGAACAATTGTGGGTGGACAGGTCCTTCCAGCTTCCCCTTTGCTGCAGAAAGGCACTTCCGGAAACAAAGCAGATAGAATCTACGGTCCGTGTTTGTACCTGAGGAAGAACGCTCGCTGTCTAGGATTTCCATCTGCCAAGATACAGAGTGGCACCATAAAAAGCAAATAAGTTATAGATGATGAGGGATTCCAAAAGGGCTCCTTGCTCGGTCACTTACAACTCTGTGGATCCATTACTTAAGGTCTGGGTGCCTCTGTTGCTTTACTTGTGAGCCTGGGTTAATAACGCCTCCTCCAGAAGTGATCTTGAGGATCAAATGTGATAGCAATATAAAGCATTTACCAGAGAGTGTGATGTTTAATAATAGCTATCATTTATTGACTGCTTAGCATTATACCTGCAAGAATTACAGATAATGTGTGTAGAGTGTCTGCCCTGTAGATGATGCCGCGTATACAGTAGCGACTGTTATTATTTGGCTAGAACTAGCAACCAGAAAGAGTCCTGGAGACATTTGTAAAATAGAGGTGGTTTAATCTCACTTCTTTGTATTGCACCTTATTTCTTCTCTTCCATCTTCATGGTGCAGAATCTCTAGGCTACTCCTAGGATCTCAGGGTCTGACTTTGACACTCAATGTGCTTTAACTTAGACATAACATAATAACAACAACACCTGAGTGTCTAGCATTTTTTTATGGGGAGTATCTCTGTTTTGCAGATGAAGAGACAGAGGTGGAGGTAGGTGACAGACCTCAGCCAAGGTCAACAAAGCACTAAGTGATGAATGCAAGATCCAAGTCAAGGCAGTCTGCTCCAGAACTTAGCGTGTGAGTCATATAACTGAGAGTTGCCTAGTTGAATGCCTCTTAATAATGAGACCCTGCGATGGCATAAAACAATAACTCTGTGGTTTAGTCACTATTCTGTGTGCCAGCGAGTTGTGCTGCTCTGCTTAGCTTTCTAGTTCTGGTGTGGTCTGGGCTTAGGAACTCTAACCTTGGTTCACTCACCTCTGTGAGGCTTTGGCTGGAGCAGCTGAGACCTCATTCCAAGTGGTTTCTTCTCCTCTAGAAGATTAACTCGAACTCACGTGGTAGACGGTTTCCCAAACTGAGAGCAGATTCTTCAGGTTCTTATGATTTCTAGGCTTGGAACTTGCACATGGTCCTTTCAGCACATTCTTCTAGCAAATCAAGTCACCAAGCCAGCTGGTGTTAGGGACAGGAGAAGAGATTATACTCTTTGACAGAAAGAGTGATACATATTTTCTGTAGCCTGCCCCTGCCTACCTTCTGTCCATAGTCCTGCCTACTCTTCTCACATTTGATATATGTTCACTCCATCCCAGGATCCCCCCCAAACCTCTTGCAATTATAGTATTAGCTTATCGTGTGCTGGGGCAGGTCTGAATGCAGATGAGGTTCCTCAGCTTCAACTTCTCTCAGTCAGGAGATTATGAACTGAAAAGACACATTATCTGTCCCCATATGTGTAACGTGTTGTTGAGTTGGCACCAATGCCTGGCGACCCTATTAATCAGTGACATATACAATGTCCTGTCCTCAAGAGCCCCGCTCAGCTCTTGCAGACTCATACCCACGGCTTCTTTGATGGAGTCAATCCATCTTATATCAGGTCTTCTTTTCCTGCTGCTTCCAATTGTTCCCAGGATTACTATCTTTTCCCATGGATCCTGCTTTCTCTTGATGTACCGAAGTCAGACAGCTTCAGTTTCATCATTTTTGCCTCCAGCGGTGTTTCAGGTTTAATTTGTTCTAAGAAAAACCCACTTGTGAATCTTCCTGGTAGTCCAGAGCATCCACAGAGCTCTTTTCCAACACCATCTTTCAAATGAATCCATTTTTTTTCTCTCAGCCTTTTCACTGTCCAACTTTCTTATCTGTACATAGTCATTGGCAACGTGACAGAGTGAATGGTCTTACCTTTGGTCTCCAATGACACATCTTTGTTCTTGGTGATCTTTTCCTCATTCTCCAATTGCGGTCTTCCAAGTCTCAGCCTTCCCTTGACTTCTTGGCCATAGTCTCTATTTGAATTGGTGACTGAACCAAGGTAAGCAAAGTGGTAAAAATCAAAAAGGGTAATTGGACTAGAGATTCCCATTTTAATAGGGGAGGGATGTGAGGTATGTAGAAGTCGCTGGTCCATGGCTATTCTAAAATCCACCTGGCTACCTGCTGTCAGATCTTCTTAGTTCAAGGGTAGGGAATGAACCAGGTCTACTCTGGAGGTGCAGCTCCCAGTTCATTGTTCGCTCCTGCTCCTGGCTCTGCCCTCTATGTTTTTGGATCATCTCTAAAGAAATCCTTTGTTTTTAACAAGAAACATTCCTCATCAGCTGAGTATTCTTACCTGCCAGTTGTCTGAGGCTTCTTTTGAAATTAAAACTGTTCCAGTTCATTTTAGTCATGCCAATGATCCTTTGAATACTCTGCAGGGTCTCTTATGAGTCCAGTTCAGATCCAGTCCATGTCTCCAAACACCATATCTATTATTCTCTTTGAGAAATATCTCTTTTTGCTTTTGGTGTGTCAGCCAGCTTTAAGACAATGCCCTAAAGATTTTTTTTTTCTAGTCAAGATGCTCTATGAAATAACACCTTAAATCTTTCAGATGTTACCAAAGAAAGGGCAGCCACACCCTTTATTTGAACTTTACCCCATGAGAGGTGTTGGCAAACTTTTCCTATAGAGGCATAGGTGATGCTTTATGGATTGTGTGCTCTTTGTTACATCTATTTGTTGCTGCCTTTCTAGTGAGAAATTAGCAAATACCAGTAAATACTACATAAGCCAATGGGCATGGCCATTTCCAGTAAAATTGTTTACAAAAACAGGTGGCAGGCTGGATTTGGCCCAGGGGTCATGGTTTGCTGACTTCTACTCTAGGTCATATTATACTCTGAGACTCTTTTACTATTTGAGAGACAGGATCTGAGAAACAATTTTATTTTCCAATCCAGTAAGCCCTATATCCAAAATTCCATTAAATAGTGCTTATAAAATAAATGGGGTTGTTTTTGTTGTTGTTATTATTTTGTTTTGGTTCAGCTCTTTTTTCCTCTGCCTTATCCCATGTCACTAAAAGACGGCAGGTGACACTTTCACCGTTTTGCCTGGAAGATAACTCACCGAAGTCGGCACTTTAATTAGGGGTTTAAAAAAATATTTACATAGCACTAAATATTTTTCGCTACTACATAACTCAGTTGACCACTGTGTAACTGGTGACTACCAGTCTGCTGTAGTGGTTTCCTTACCACTTTCAAAGCCTCCACTGAAAAGCTAATGCTGTCATTGCTGCTTTTCCTGCATTTGCTAAAAGTTTCCTGACCTATTTCCCAACCTCTGCACTGGCCTGGTCCCAAAGCCAATGCTACATGTCTTAGATTTTTCTTTTACAACCACCCCTTTCAAATACTTTTTTTTTTTTTTTAACAGTTGGCTTTTCTAGGTAACAAGCTAACCCCACACTTAGTAGCTTAAAACAGTAAGCTTTTAAAATTTCTTATGATTCTATATATTGTCTGGGTCGTTTTTCATGTCTGGGCTGATTCAGCTAGGGCCGGGTGGTCTAACCTGACTTTGTAACTGTAATGATAGCTTAATATTAGCCGGGCAATAGGGCTAGTTTACAATGTGTGTCTCACCATCCAAAAAACTGGTCCACATTTGTTTACATGGTGTTGGTTGCAAGATGCCCAGGTGCAAGAGAAAGGGGCAAGCACCAAATACTTGGCCACATTTTCTATTATCCCATTGATCAAAATAAGACCCATGGTTAATTCCAGATTCAGGGTAGGAGGGGATGATCCAGGGGCATAATTAAAGAGAAAGTTATTGCAAACATATTTGCACAAAAACATCTATAACCAGCCTACTCATTGTTTGGCACCATCTTTCTTCAGAGAAAAACAGATAAAAGTTACTACAGACTAATTGAAGTTCATTGCTTGTTCTATTATTTTTGCTTGTGGAGGATGGCTTCCAAAGACTTTTTATTTAACCCATGACTGTTTAAAATATAGTCAAAATACTAGGGAAATCAGGATCTATTCTCTTTCACTCAAGAAAAAAACAGTAGTTTCTCTTCTTATCTGGAAACATCAGGGCACAATTCAATACATGCGCATGTGCATGTACATACGTACTCTTTGGCGGGGGTGGAGGACACCAGAATTTCAACACACCCAACAAGCCATGTGCATGCTCTTCCCATTTTCTCCGAAGGGGGAAATGTACAAGAGTAGTGAGATAGTAGACATTCATTTATAGAGATGGATTTGTAGGAAGGAATCCATCAAACTGTAGCAATGATGCATAGCAGGAGTGAGTGATTAAGAGAAATACATAATGGCTCATAGGCAATCTCACACACTTTGGCTGAAATCTGGGATAGGGAGGATCTTCACAGGACTGCCTTTGGAAATTGAAATTTATGTCAGCAGAGTGACAGTCATAAACCCATTGCCTTTTCCCTCTGGATAGGCTAAACTCTCATCACAGTTTGCCAAGTTAGATCCAGGTTTATGCCAACTGTTCTAACATCACTATAGTTGTGAATAATCACCTCTTTTGCTTCCAGTATATTTGCATGATAAGTTATATGGTCACCAAATCTCTAAGCTACATCTGCAACCCTATGATTAAAATCACTGACTTTGCTATATATTAATGATTTCCAAGTAGATAACAATATACTTCCCCTGAATACAACTTATTATTATACACAAAGCAAAAATATTCAGTGACTGTCAATCCCCGGTAAGGTGGTCAAAAAGTCAGTCAGAGCAGTCAAGAAATGTCGATTGAATGGTTAGGTGCATTCAGTTATGTATTTTTAGCTTATTCCGCATGTTTTCTAAGAGTGTTATGGCCAACTTATACGGAAGCTATCTTTCATGCATTTTTCTTTTATTCATTCACTCATGCATTTTTTAAATTTGTCATTGTATTTTTTCCATTACCATTTAGTCCCCTTACACCCCTCCCCCTGCAATCACCACACTGTTGTCCACGTTTATGAGTCCTTTTTGCTTTTTGCTCAATCACTTTATGTGGCCCCCCCCAGCCTCCTCCCACCCTGTCATCCTGCTCTTTATCTACGAGTCTGTCTCTATTTGGCTTGTCCGTTCAGTTTGTTCATTAGATTCCACACATGAGTGAAATCATATGGTATTTGTCTTCCTCTGACTGGCCTATTTCAGTTAGCAAAATATTCTCCAGGCCCATTCATAGTGTCACAAAGAGTAAAAGTTTCTTCTTTTTTATGGCCTAGTAGTATTCCATTGTGTAAATGTCCCATAGTTGTTTTATCCACTTATCTACTGATGGACACTTGGGCTGCTTCCATATCTTGGCTATTGTAAATAACGCTGCAATGAACATAGGGGTGCTTATGTTCTTTCGAATTAGTCTTTTAGGTTCCTTCGGATATATTCCCAGAAGTAAGATAGCTGGGTCAAAAGACCCATTTTTAATTTTTTGAGGTCTCTGCACACTGCTTTCCACAGTGGGTGCACCAGACTGCGTTCCCACCAACAGTGCAAAGGGTTCCCCTTTCTCCACATGTTCACTGGCACTTGTTTGTTGATTTATTGATGATAGCCACTCTGGAAGTTGTGAGGTAATATCCCATTGTGGTTTTAATTTGCATTTCTCTGATGATTAGTGATGTTGAGCATCTTCGCATATGCTATTGGTCATGTGTTTGTCCTCTCTGGAGAAGTGTCCATTCAGGTCCTTTGTCCATTTTTTAATTGGGTTGTTTGTTTTTTTGGTGTTGAGTTTTGTAAGTACTTTATAAATTTTGGATATTAACCCCTTATCTAAAGTATTAGCGAATATGTTCTCCATTCTGTGGGTTTTCTTTTTATTTTGTCGATGATTTCCTTTGTTGTGCAAAAACTTTTTAGTTTGAGCCCTGGCTGGTGTGGCTCAGTGGATTGAGTGCCTGCCTGTGAATAAAAGTGTTCCGGTTTGATTCCCAGTCAGGGCATGTGCCTGGGTTGTAGGCTATGGCCCCAGCAGGGGGTGAGCAAGAAGCAACTGCACATTGATGTTTCTCTCCCTCTCTTTCTCCTTCCCTTCTGCTCTGTCTAAAAATAAATAAATAAAGTCTTTAAAACAAAACAAAAAAATGTTTTAATTTGCTGTAGTCCTATTTGTTTATTTTTTATTTCCCTTGCCTGAGGAGATATATCCAATAATATACTGCTACAAGCATATTGCTGCCTATGTTTTCTTTTATTATTTTTATGGTTTCAGGTATAACTTTTAAGTCTTTGATCCATTTTGAATTTATGCTTGTGTTTGGTGTAAGAAGGGGGTCTAGTTTCATTTTTCCACACATTTCTATCCAATTTTCCCAACACCATTTATTGAAGAAACTATCTTTTGCCATTGTATGTGCTTGCTTCCTCTATCAAATATTAATTGACTCTAGAGGTATGGGTTTATTTCTGGATTCTCTATTCTGTTCCTTGATCTCCATGTCTGATTTTATGCCAGCACCATGCTGTTTTGATTACTGTGGCCTTATAGTATAGTTTTGTATTAGGTAGCATGATTCCTCCAACTTTATTCTTTCTCGGGATCGTTGTCACTTTGTTAACAAGATTCCAATGATGTACTTCACAGAACTACAACAAACATTTCAAAAATTTGTATAGGACCACAAAACACTCAGATCCCTTTAACAAAGCTGACTTGTCGTGGATTTTGGCCCGCAAAATCTGTTGGGGGGACCGCCCCGATCGCATGAATCAATCTTACCCAGAGACACGCTTGGAGATGAGAATCCGGCTGCCACAGGTCTTTCCCTCCACCTCCATCTTGGGAAAAAGACCTCGTGGGTAGCTCAGCTGGGCTTTTTATTAGAAGCCTTAGGACACATCTACATTGGATTGATTAT
This sequence comes from Micronycteris hirsuta, assembly GCA_004026765.1. Classification (NCBI taxonomy): domain Eukaryota; kingdom Metazoa; phylum Chordata; class Mammalia; order Chiroptera; family Phyllostomidae; genus Micronycteris; species Micronycteris hirsuta. Next base: position 49,309 of record PVJI01004590.1, on the reverse strand, counting down.
TCATGGGATTATGCAGAACAGGGGTAGATTTACACATTAATAGAGCATTAGGATGAAAATTCAGGTCCAGTGGCAGACAGGACTAGGGTGTACATTAAACAGGACTCAGCAAGCCAGAATTTCTTAAGATACATCTTTGCCAAATTCCCAGTAGAGAATTCCCATTCTACAGACATGATCCACACTTGCCCACACGGGAATCATGCGGAGCTGCGCTCAAAACACGTAAATTCCGGAACTACGTGTTTACACGCGTGTGGAAAGAATCCCCACACTGACTGTGTTCCTGTGGCTCGTGAGGAATAGATAGTGTGACAAATATGGAGGACACAAGATCCATGTTGTGATCCCTATTTTCAACAGTGCAGTTGGAGTTCTTTCCATCTTACCTATTGATTTGTGTCTCTTAAGTCTGGGGTACTCAGAGGGTATATCAAGATCACAGACAAAGGAATCTCAGTAAGATTGGGGTAAGAAGGGGAAACAAATGAGGATTTCTAGGAGAAGGAGATGCTGAGTTTTATAAGGATTACTAGATGGAGAGAAAAGAGCTCTACTTGTGCTTCAATCCAAGAGAACAAAACTGGGAAAGAGAAAGTATAACGTATGTGTGCGCCAACCGTACTGCCCAGTAATGGAAACAGAGAAGTTCAGTTCAGCAGTGGCTCAGGCATACCAAAAATAAATGAGGACATTTTCCTTAGCAGAGGCTTTGAGAATAGAATACCAATGATCAAGGCAATGAAAAAGACATGAGATTTGACTAGAACACAGAAAAGGAGCAAGGATATTCAACTCTGAAAGAGGTGTATCTAGACTAATTCCTCAAGTATACTTATCAAAGTATATGACTGACCCAAATGCATAAGAATGAGATTCATCCAAAACAAGAAGTACAGCTTGACTAGGACAGCCATATATATATATATATATATATATATATATATATATATATATATATATATATATATATGGATCCATAATCTCACTGGCATCATTAGACTATATATTAAGGGTACATGCTGGCATTAGTGACTAAAAATTAGGCTAGAGAGAGACCCAGGAAGATTGGAGGAGTACAGGATGGAGGCAGGCCACCAATGATTGTGTATACTACCGTCTTGAAGGAGGAGTCTACCCACGTAAAAGAAACTCTCCCTGTTAGGGGAAAAAAATCCCAGAGATTCCAAATATAAGCCATAGAGATAAATCCACTCTATCTCTACATTTTTCTTTTATTCAACAGTGATCTTAGAATAAATATATGGTCCTGTTAATGAACATGTTGCTTGGCCTAGGAAAAGAAAAACAAATAAAAAGACAGAAAAGCCGAGTGATTTGTTTCAAAGGTTTAATCGATAGCAACTGTACAGGTGTGTGTGCTCATCGAAGGCGCATAAATATTTCACAGTTCCCATTTCTGCAAACACTGACCAAACACTGAAGATCATATCACGCATATTGATGGAAATGGCGTTCTTTCAAACCTCATTTTGCTCATATGAAATAAGAGAGCTTATAGAGACGAGCGAGACCATTTTAGGATCATCTAGGTGCGAGAAAACTCATTTAGCAAGGCAGTTTATAACTTGCCACCACTGTGCCGAGTTATTCCAAGGTTTCAGAGAGCCAATAGTGACGGGATTGTAGCAAAGATCAATAGAGAATCCAACACTCAAGACAAGAGGGAGAAGCATTATTAACCTTTACAATCTATCTTTATTCCTCCTTCTCAACGATGCCTCCAAGCATTAGATAGTACATCAGAGACCCTCTGGACCCAGGCAACTCGGTCATCTTTAAGATATGGATTTCCTACTGCCCAAATGCCAATAGAAATCCCCTATAGTGCATTATTTATTCAACATCTGTTCAGCACACTTTCTGGTGCCTGTATATCCTGAAGGATTTCAACTTTAGTGGAATAGAGCTGAGAATACAGACATAGACAGCCGTAGTTTAGCTGGATAACGAACGTGAAATTCAAGTTCCTAGCAAGTGGAAGGCAGACTAGATCCGTGGCTCTTAGGGGCACGGTTAGACTGTGAGATATACTAGTGGTGTGACCTTGAGCAAGTTAAATGCTCTAAAACTGTCCTTGTCTGAAAAAGAAAAAAAACATATTAGTGAAACCATCTTTATAAAATTGTAATTTATGTTTATAAAAATCTTCAGAAGAACTCAATGCCTGTTTTCTCTGTAAAAAAAAAAATCCTGGTTATTATTATAATCATTGAAGCAAAAATAAATCTGCAATCCTAGTAAACACATAGTGAGTGTCACTTCTTGACTTACAAAGCAGTGGTTTTACTTTCCCTGCCTCACTGGTTTCCCCACCAACATCCATGAGGAGATAGATATTACTGCGATCCTTACTTTAGGGGGGCAGCATCTAAGCCGAGATGAAGTTGCTTTTAAGTGATTGATTGCCCTAAATCACAAGGCTAAACAGTGGACATTCCAAGTGGGTGTGCTGGAGTTTGGGAGGAGTTTAAGGGAGAAAATGAGGTTTGGGGTAGAGGTGGGCTAATATTAATTGTGTGCCTCTGATGGACCAGGTACTTTCATACATCTCATCTCATTGTAGCCATATGACCTTCCTAAAAGGGAGGTATTACTTGCTCCATTTTATGTAAGAAATGTAAGTTGAGTGATGTGAAGGGGCTTTTTCAAGGTCAGGGAAGAGCTAAGATTCAGACTCCAATTATTTTGATTCCAAAGCCCTTAACTTACTTAGTATTTCATTGTAAAATCCTGCTTTGGGTAACAGAGAGGATGCTCATTTCTTCAAACTGTCAAGTGCAGCGGAGGACCCTACCTGTATATTTGGGACAACCTGCCAATCTGTGTTTCAGTGAATCTCCCTTCAGCCCGTCACCTCCCTATGTCTCTCACCCTTTAGGTTCTATGCTCTGGGCTGTTACGCACTGCGGATATTCCTGGTGTGTGGCTTGATGCAACACTTGGAAGTAAAAGTAAATATAAACTTACAGAAAGTCGTCCTCCTGCACACTTAACCCCTCCAAACCTACTGCAGGGTTTTGGCTGAAAAACGTTTAGGCATAGGATAGGTTCAGGACTTCCTATGACTTTGAAAACTTCACTTTGAAGATGATAAGAACCATTCGAATTGATGTTAAGTGTGGTTTATCCGCTAAAGGCAGAAAGAGAGAAAAGACTCCTTTTTTTTTAATGGGTTTCATTTTCTCTGTCAATCAACCTGAGATCCCTCAGTACAGAGTATTCCCTAGCCGGTAAAAGGGTGGAAGGGAGCTCACACTGTTCAAAACTTCATATCCCCCCCTGTCATCTCAGTGGAATAATTCTGCAGAAGCCCGAACCACAAGGGGAGACTCGCAGTGACCTTCAGCCTTCGGGATGGCTGCATTTGGGGTTATCTCAGACAGTAAGTGCATTCCTTTCCTCCCACCGCTCCATGGTCCGTCAACAATACGAAAAAGCAAGTGCTTGTCAAAGGAGCAAAATTCATCCTTTTAAAACTCCTTTCAAAACAAACCGCTGTGCCGAGAAGTCTTGCCCGCCTTGCAGGAGGTTAGGGACATCGAGAGAGTTTCTGCTGTACACGTCTTGAGTCCTTAGCTTCATAGGTAAAGAAAGCTGGGATCTTTCATTAGCGTTTCCAAGGACACATAGGCAGTAGTTATCAATATATCCTTGGCTTGCATCTGACCCGCATGAGCAAGATATAAATTAGCTGCTCTGGCAGAGAGGTTGGAATAAGGGAGGTAACACTGGCATGTGACATAGTAAAAGGAATGAGTGAATACAAAGAGCTGTGGCCCTCCTTGCTTCTTCCTCTACTTCCTCCAGCACAGTCGGGAAGTTCCATGGGGGAAGAGGTTTCGAAGCGTTCAGAACAGGAGTTCACACGACAGAGAGAGAGAGGTATGAAGGAAGCCCTTCTTGCCAGTTTCATGGGAGGAGTTTTTTCACTGCTTTTACTCTCACCTGTTCCCATTTGCTAAGCAAGGCAAATGATGTTCCCTTCCAAAAGAGATGGGAACGGACTGGAGTATTGCATGGCAAAAACAGGTATGATAATAGCTAAATGAGATGAAACCTAGAAAGACTGACTACAATTCCTAGCTTACCTATTGCGCATATTCGATAGAAGTCTTTAGAATTTACTAAGGCTAAGTACTGTTATTTTCTCCATTTTAAAGATGATAACAACTCAAGCCTGTAAAGGTTAACTTGCCCCAGGCACTTAGTTGATAAAGGCAAAGCCAAAGTCAACCCCAAGCAGTCTGACTGGAGAACGCACCAGCCAAAGCATGGTGTTAGTTTGAGTTTCTTGTAGTGTAAGATGAGGGTGATGACTCCTGGTGCGAAGGTTAGTGTGAGAATAAATGGGCTTGCGAGTATCAGATCATCTTGTAGGGTGTTTCCATTGATAATATCCTTCCCATGACAATCAGCAAGATGTTCATAATGTCCTTTAAATTGATGAGAATAGGCTTTAGTATCAGGAATCCCAGATGCTCAGTGCTGTCGCCAAAGAACAGAAAGGCGTCTGGAAAGTTACGCAGACGGTCGGAGCCTCAGAGCCCTAGTCTACAAAATGGGTATATGATGACCGTTCCTTCCTTCATACTGAAGTTTGCTGGACAACCTACGTCCCTGTGCAGGGCATGTTAATGAAGGGCATAATCTGTGTGAGCTCCGTGAAATGTATGGCTCTGGTCGTTTTGGGCTTTGAAATGAGGCGAGGACTGTCAATTCTCGAATTTGATTTGCAATCACATTTCCTTTTTTGTTATTGTGGCGTGAAAGGAAGAAGGAAAATAAGTCAGGCTAAAATTAATTCATTACAAGCCAGACATACTGTTCAATGCATCAGAGCCTTTAAGGAAAGTGCCAACACTATTTTAAAGTTTATGGAACTGAAGGAAAGGTGGTTGTATAATTCACATACAATTCCATGGTGAGGAATCTAGGGAGTAGGTCTACAAGATCCTTCATAAAACCCACCGCCACTGATTTTTTTAAGACAGCTTAGTTACTCGTGAGAAACTCATTTCCTCTTATTCCAACAGCCATTTGGTTAAATGTAAATTTTACCTTCTAACCCCAAAAGGACACACACAAGATGCAGAATTGTCCTTGTCATTTCCAAACACACACTGCCTAACCTACAACAAATTAGTTCCAATAAATGTAAAGAGACACAAACCCCAGCCTTGTCCAGGTTTCCAGCTGCAAGACTGCCAATTAAAAATTTCTCCTTTTCTGAACTCAAGCAGCATTTCCAGAATAGATAACAATTTTACTGCCACATCTTTAATACCGTTAATGATTTGATCTTTCTGCAGAGAACTTAAAAGCCTGTTGCAGACAGCGACAGACCCGAGGTAGGTAGGTGGAAGGTTACACAGCAGCTGGGTCTAGCGATCTGAACATAGTAAAGAGAGTGGACCGGAATTAAAGGAAGCAGACAAGGGGTACTTACAAAGTAACACTGGAATACAAACCGACGGCTGATTTTTTTAAAATAAGAACATTGGAATGAGAAAGTGGATTTGCAATCTTTCTTTGGCTTTATTTTCACTGGCAAAAATCAAATGGATAGTTGAGGCCATCAGTACTGGGAACAGTGCCTTGTACAGAGTAGGTGATTACTGTATTTGAAAAATGAGGATTTAGGCAAAAAAAAAAATCCTGCTGTCATGAAAATAGAGTAAGAAAAATGGAAGCATTCTCGCATGAATGGTGATCATTATTTGAATAATTGTCTAAACATCCACATTATCTTTGTGTTTATAAGATGTGGCTTTACTTTGGTTTTAAGAATTCAGAGTCACTGATACAGAACTGTCCTAACCCGAAGGACACCTTTTGCTTCAGCTGTGTATGGCTGAAGGCTGGTAACTTCACACTTACTTAATTCCCCCAGATTAGATGCCCAGGGAGACTAAAGCATTCATCTTTCATTCCAGAAACAGTCAAGTCCTGTAAGACACGACCCCTGCCCAGAAAGGAATTTACCATTGAACGCCAGTGAGCACGGGAGTGATTAATTTAGTTTCATTTTCAGGTGAGAGAGCCAGTTCTGCTTTGATTTAGAGCCACTGATTGTGCCCTAAAAGCCAACAGTCATCTTCCAAGTATGTGTGGAATCAGGTAAACTCCTTGTCTCCACTGATGGGGGCAACGCCAAGGGAACGCAGAACATAAAAAGGCAATAGTAATAGCAATAACACTACATCATTACGACGTGTCCAGGCTGTGTTAAGCACTTTGTCCGCATCCCCTACATCATGTCATCCCCACTATGCGCCCGTGTGGTAAGTGACACTATCATCTCCATTTTACATAAAGGGAAACTGAAATCTTTGTGTTTTAAATAGTCTTATGAAAACTCTGTAAAATTAAGTATGTGATCTCTTCTAATTTTTCCCGTTATTTTTATTAAATGTATTGGGGTGACATTGGTTAATAAAATTGTGTAGGTTTCAGGTGTACAATTCTGTAATACATCATGTGTACGTGGTATGTACACTCACCACCCAAAGTCAAGTCTCCTTCTATCACCACTTATCCCTCCTTCACCCTCTTCCACCTCCACCCCACCTCCCTGCCCTTCTAGTAATCACCACACTGTTGTCTGTGTCTATAAGGTTTTTTTTTTTTTTTTAATTTTGTTTAATCCCTTAACCTTTTGTCACCCAGTCCCACAACCTCACCTCTCTGACAGTGGTCAGTCTGCTCTCTGTGAGCCTGTTTCTATTTTGTCTGTTAGTCTATTGTGTTCATTAGACTCCACGTGTGAGTGAAGTCACATGGTACTTGTTTTTCTCTGACTGGCTAGGTCTCTCCTTTATCTCCTTGACTTCCTCTCCTTTTACTGACTTCAGATCCACTTCACTCCAGCTGCCCCTAGTCACACTGGCTTCTTTCTCGTTGAGCTCACTGAACTCATCATAGTCATCCTCAAGGTGCATTGAACTTACTCCCCCTCCTCTTGACTCACTCTCCTCTACCCCCCCACCTCACCCCCATATACTTGCATGATTGACTCACTCATGAGCTGCCTCAAATCTGCTCAGATATTCAAATGCAACCTTCACTGAGGAAGCTTTCCTTTCCTCTCCTGCACAGTTCCCCAAACCTGCTTCCTGTTCCTTCATAGAAATTTTCACTTGCTATGGTGGCTCACTGCCATTCTCTGGTACCCAGTTCTCCTCCTACTTAAACTAAGTTGGATGAAAGTTCTCGATTATGTGCTTCCATCAAAGACCCTTTAGAGGAAACAGATCCTTTCCTTTCAAGTATTCTCTGTTTTTGATTCAAAATAGTGTATTGACCAAGGACCCTACCAAGACAACAAAAACCACTCTGAGAATTTGAAACAGGAAATTTACTACAAGGCCAAGATGACAAGGATGATGGAAAATGCTGGAAAGCCAAAGAGTGAACAAGGAGGCAACCCAAAGCTTGACAACAAAAGGAAGTTGCAACCTCTCCTAAGCAGAAAGAATAAGAAGAGCAGGTGTAGAATTACTGGAGCTCAGGGCCTGGGGCTTGCTAGAAAAGTTAGAATCACAAGAGGCCAATGAGAGGAAGGGGAGCTGAAGCCTCTGAGGGGGTATTAGCTGCTGCCAGAAATCAGATAGAGGAGAAGGCAGATGAGTCACTTGGAGTGGACTTTTCTCCAGCCCTCTGTTTCCCACAAGCTGAACCCAGCCAAGGTCCAGACAACACAGGAGCTGTTAGGTTAGCACCTCTCCCACTACAGAGCAAAGCGCTGGACCTTCAGGAAAGGAATCTGAAAGCAAGCAGCCTCAGTAACATATTAATATGCAGCTTCAGGTTGGCTATAGGGCCCCTTGTTAGAGACCCTCAATGGAAACTGACTTCTTTCTTACACTGCACATGCAGTAGTAAAAATTAATGAAATGTATGTGATTTCTGCATTTATTGTTGTTACTGCATAACAGCGTTACCCACTAGATAACAAACTCCATAAAAGCATCTGAACCTTTTTATTGCTATATCTATAATACCTAGTTCATAGAAAAACTTTCAGAGTTTTCTCAGTAAATAGCTGGTGGGTGAATGAATGAGTGAATAATCTGAGATTTAGCAACATAATGAGTTATACACACTTTATCATCACATTTCAATAATTATTTGTCTATTTTCTAACTTCTTTTAATGGAATAAAGACAAGAGCATAGAGTTGATCTCAAGTTTTGAGATATTATTGGGTTGGCCAAAAGGACACATTTTTCATTTTTACCAATAACTTTATTGATTTGGATGTTTTGAGAATGTTGACTATCTCTTATAACGTTGATTATTCTCAATTAATGTCTTGATTTCATGTATATCAATTTCAACTGGTCTACTCGATCATGGAATATCATCATCCAGCAAGAAATCTCCAACACAAAACTTTGCAAACCACTTTTGACACATTTGATCAATCACAGAAGCTTCTCCATACACTGCACTCTTTTGCATTTCAGTTGCATTTTTACCTTTCTTGAAATAATAAAGCATAATATGCCAAAAATGTTGCTTATTTTCTTCCATCTTCAATATTTAAATGGCTGCCAAAATTCACCAATTTTGATAAGTTTTTTTAGTGCATGCTAATATGACAGCTGTCACAATACAATCTAACAAAATTGTTCCGAATGAAGTTAAAGACAATTAAGCACTACTAGAGCCATCTTATGGGGAAAAAAAATGAACTTTGGCCAACCCAATATTTTCTAGTTTCTACAAAACCCCAGGTATTTGTCAGAAAGCAAGAGAAAAAGACAACGGCAAAGACAATTCCATGGTAACAGAAATCATTTCTGCTGGACACCAAGTGAGTCGTGGCAAGCTGATCCTGGAGGCGAGCTTTACTCAAAGATGTTTATGTTCTGTGTTCCATGGGCTTTTCTAGAATTACCAATTACAGGCCTTACCCATCCTCATAGCTGATGAAGGCAATTGAAATAATACCTTTTATAATGAAATTGCAGCTGAGTAGCCAGGAGCTAGAATGGATTTCAAAATCTTTCCATCTATAAGACCCTTAATGGGAGGACAGCCGGAAATTTGCAACCAGGAACTCTAAAAAGATATGAGTGAATGCAGTGCATGATCAAATGAATAATACCTGGGGTTAGCACCTCTAGAAAAAAACTTAAGGATATTCAAAGTTTCTTTATACTTTTTAAAAAACTTTTATTTATTTATTTTTAGAAAGAGGGCAAGGGAGAGGGAAAGAGAGGAAGAGAAACATCAATGTGTGGTTGCCTCTCACATGGCCCTCACCAGGGACCTGGCCTACAACCCAGGCATGTGCCCTGACTGGGAATTGAACCGGTGACCCTTTGGTTTGCAGCCGGTGCTCAATCCACTGAGCCATACCAGCCAGGGCTCTTTATACCTTTAAAGAACCCAAGTAGTGATTAGTCTAATGACGCTACCTGTTTCAACATGCTTGTCAGACAGTCCTTGATCGTGGTTGGCTGGAAAATACCAGAGAGATGGAAATGCAAATTGATACTTCAATGGCCACAATTAGCACAGCACTGTATTTGAGGGCACACAGGCATTATGTCACCTGAGTCTCATTTAAAAGTGTAAATACCTCCTTGAAAGTTCCGTGAATTAAATCATGGGTGCCATTTACTGACTTTAGGTTTTTTACTGTGCTATATTTTTACATGTATTTTTTACTATCTCTCATCTCCCTAAGAGTTCTATGAGGTGTGCGTTATTATTCCATTATTCAGTTAAAGGAATGAAGATTAAAGGAAGTAGAACATCTTGCCCCAACTTCACAAAGCTAACAAAGACCAAAAATGTAATTAGAAATAGTATCTAAGTTATTTATTTAACATTTCATTATGGAAAATATCAAAAGTACATGAAAGTAGACAAAACATGTTATTGAACCCCACATACCCTATCCTACCTTTCAAAAATTGTTAGCTCATGCCTGAGCTTATTTCATTTATTCCTTTACTATTTTTTCCCACTTGTACTTCTTCGAAGCAAGTCCCAGATATGAGAACATCTAGTATAGTCCCTTCTAGGCTCTTTTTAAAAATTTTTTACTGATTGATTTGAGAGAGATAAAAAGAGAAAGAGAGAGAGAGAGTGTGTATGTGAGAGAGAGAGAGAGAGAGGGATTTGTCGATCCATTTATTTATGCATTCATTGGTTGACTTACATGTGCCCTGACCGGGGATCAAACCCACAACCTTGGTGTATTAGGACGGTGCTCTAACTAACTGAGGTGTCTGGCCAGGGCCTAGGCCCTTTTTTTAATGCAACAACTTTTGTACTGGTAGATGGAATATTTTAATGCAGAACTAGTTATTAAGGGAAAATGTTAAAATCTACCTGAAACGTAAAACCTATTTTCACTTTTAATTCTCACTGGTGATTTACCCATTTCAGCCTGTACATAGATGGGGGGGTTTTGTTCCAAAAGTTAAGCAAGATCATTATAGATGTCCCATTGTCTTATTGACCCGAAACAAGAATTTACAATGAAACAAATTGTACGTCAAAAAACACGTGTTGTATTTTTCTCTAAATGCCTTTGTCTTTAATATAAGAGCTGTAAGAGAGAACAGTAATCAAGGAAGAACACCATGATTACAATGAAGTAGAGGATTTAATTGGAGATATTGTAAGAGGAAATTTAAAAAAAAACAACTGATAAATATTCAACTGTAAATGCATGGTAACAAAAGCAACACAAGAATTTAAGTAGTACTTCTACATACCGCTGTGGGTATTGGGATCTTGGCAAATGATTGTTTAAAAGGAAGAATGCAGAGTCATTAGCAGAAAATCCACTTACAATATCCCTTGGGAGCCTTTTGGAACCAGGTCCGTTTATCCTTAGTTTTTAAAATATTTTCCATCTCGAATTAGAAAAATAAAATTACATATTTTTTCCAAATAAACAAACTCTCATTGCTTCTGATCACTAAAAAGTAATGAACTGTTGAACATCCACAGAAATTGTTTTCAGTCTTGAATTGCTTCCTGTGGGGGGAAAAAAAAATGCCGTGACTCTTTTCAGAAGATTGGCTTATATTACATTTTTCACAAGGAAAAAAGAGATTATCATCTTGTCTGTTATAGAATGGCAAGTTAAACAGAAGGATCTACTTATTGAGTTTGTAAATACCTACTTTTTTTAAAATATGGAATATCTTCATGAGCTTATCCTTCTTTACGTAAAGAGATTATTTTCGCAGGGATTCAGCGAAGGTTGCTAAGTTTTTGCAAGGCGTTACACATCCCGCAGGGTGATCCCAATTACCATACGGGACTCACCTCGTTTTAGGAGCCATGGATTGTCAGCTGTCAATCCATGCACAGTAGGCTCGAAGGAGTGCTATGTGAATAGGCTTTCAGGACGTGACATTGACTAGTTTTGCAATCTTCAAAGGGTTAGCATATGCAGCTGTGCTATGTGAATGTTCATATGAACACGCCGGTATTCTTTTTTTTCTTTTTCAAAATTTTAAATAGCTTCTTCAGATATCATTTACATTTCATGAAACTCACTTATTTTATGGTGTACTGTCACGGTTTTCTAGTAAACTCACAGAGTAAGGCAACCATCCCTACGATCTAATTTTAGAACAATTCTATCCTCTCAAAATAATGGATAGATGTATTGAGATCAAGGCTAAAATTCTCCTTCAATTATGTTTCTAAAGCCAATCATCATTTTTGCAATTTTAATTTTCCAGGGTTGCAGGTTGTTTAATTCATCCGCTGATATGTGGTATCATTTTCTGATTTGTATAAAGTTACAGTTGAATGTAGGATCATCATAAAAGACCTTCTAGTCCCAGAAGGGCAGATGTACCCGAATAACATAAGCCTAAGAGCTCAGTTGAGGACTTTTTAAGAAAAGGCACCGTTTACATTAAATGAGTTAAAAATGGTGGTGGAGATGGGAGACTGAGAAACAGACGAAGAATCCCAGTAAAGAAAAGCATCAGCTCTTCTACTCCCTCTCCGAGATGCCAGTCAGGCGACAGCTCTCGTACACCAGCTGTGAAAGTTTATACTCTTTTCTGTGACCCGTGTGTTCTCTGGGACAGACCACCAAGAGGTCCGAATCAAGTACGCTAGAGTTTCTCTGCCTTCTTGGGGCCATTTCTACATTTTGGGAATGGGAGGGAATTTGTGCAGTTCATCTGAGTCATGGGACCTTTTGTCATGAAACTGTTTATGTCACTGCCTCACTTTATACCTGAACTTGGTGATTTGTATTTTCTCTTTTGCTTCCTGATTAGTCTAGTTACGTTTTGATAACAATTACTGATTGTTTCCAATGAACAATATTTGATCTCATTAAGTTTGTATAGTGTTTGATTATTTACTCTTTCATTAATACTCATATCTTTGTTAAATTCTTTCATCTATATATCCTGGACTTTTTTTTTTTATTTAACTCAGATGGATTTGCACTGCTTTAGATAGAATATTTCCTTGGAAACCATTTTATATTGCATCTGGATACCATAATAACCTCATATTCCTTTCTGGAAACTTCCTCAATGTTCATCTTGAAGAGTTTTAGTATACTTCTTACCATACATTTTCTTAGTTTTTACTTTATATTTTACTTTATAATTTACTTTTATTCCAACTTTGAGTCTTTCAAATAAAAGTTCATTATAAAGTATGAAAGGATGAAACATAAATATTCCTACAAGACAAATATAGCTTTTTTGCTTTATCTCAAAGCTAAGGTAACTGATAACCTTACATATATTAATGATAACAGCTATTATTTTAAATTTTATGAAGCAGTTTGCACATCACTGACCCTGAAAATACATTTTAGGTGAAATAACATACTGACCCCTCAAACACCTCTGACACTCAGTTCCCTAATTAGTAATTTGGGCACAATAAGAGTACCTGCTAGGACCTTGGGGAAATTACTGAAAAACGCAACCAGGTAAATAATGAAATTGGAATGCAAACACAATTAAGAGTGAGTCCAGAGCCTGAACCTTATCTATTATGATATTCAGAAGCATTCTGAAATACACATTCTAAAGAAATTACACCTAATATAAGCTATTCAGAAATCAGAACATTGAAAAGAGAACACATTTCCCTAAATGTCTCTCTCGTTGCTAGCCTTACCTCCAATAATTCCAAAATGCAGAGAATTTGGTAGCAGGGATCTTTTTATCCCTGCCCAGCACCAGGGAGCACCACGCATTCCTTGTCAACAGGGGATGGCAAGCTGGGAAAATCAAATATTATCTTGAGAATATGTTCAAAGACTCATCAAAAAAATCCTTTTTATTTTACAAGAAAGTATTAAAATGAAATCATGCATGACTTCAAAATTTATTCAGATTTCTCCATTGCGTTTAACAATAGGGAATTTTATCCGATTACATTTTCAATAAAAGAAGAGTTTGAATGAGTTTGATGTGATTTTTATTTCAATCATAAGGGTGACCTACATGGGTATCTTTTTCTTCAATCATTTTATTTCTGCTCTCTCCACCTGTATTTAACCTGTTAATATGTGGGTGAATTTGAGGAAAAGCAAATCAGTTTGACCTTTGAGGTAAAGTCATTTCTGTATGATCGAAACAGTACTCGTTCCCATACTATGAAGAATGTGGTTTTAAGATTCAAAAGCACGTGCCACTCTCAGCAACCTGGGAAGAATGATAATGGGACCACTGCTTGAACAATAATTTTATCTGCATAACTGCCTTCCATTCTCTGGCCTTCACTGTATATTAAGACTTCTGCCCAGAGATATATGTTTAGCCAAGCTGTTTTAATATAACATATCAAACTTTAAAATGATTCAAGGACAAACACCGGACTTCAGCTCACGGTAGGATGCCACATTTTCTTGCATCAGTTCCCTCCTTATTTAGTAACTATTTTACCACTAAAGCAGAAAAGTGGGACTTACGCAGGAAAATTGCTCTCAGCCCCTACTCCTGCTGGACTGTAGGACCCAGAGCAGAATAGCCGCCCCAGTGATGCCTGTGAGGGCCTGGGCCAAGCCCTTAACCCCTGCTAGCAACTAAGGAAAAAATAAAAAATGAATAGACTAGAGCAGCTTTCAGGCATCCCAGAGATTTTTATGCAAACAAAATGTATTTACAATGCAGACGTCCAAGGCCTGTCCCCAGAAAGTCTTACTCGGTTGATTTAGAGTAAAATCCAAAAATATGCATTTTTTTTGATATGTTCAGTTATTTATGTCTGATTACTGCCTGAATTTTGCCATGGGCTTCTGTTTGTGTGAATATTTGCTCAGACACAATGACTATTAAATGGGCTTGAAATTTGGAATGTCAAGATAGACCAGCTATATCAGAGCCTAGTATATAATAGGTACTTTATTTTAATTTTTTTAATTGTTGTTCAAATACAGTTGTCTGCATTTTCCCCCTACTACTCCCCCTAACCCCAGCCATCCCCACCTCCCTCCCCTGATTCCACCCCCGCTTGGTTTTGTCCATGTGTCCTTTATAGTAGTTCCTGAAACCCTTCTAAGAACAAACTGACCGTGACCAGTGGGAAGATGGGAAGGGATGATGGGGAGTAAAGGGACACTTTATTTTTAAAGTTAATGTAATAATAAATGCAAGATTGGTGGTATATGCTTCTCTCATTGCATTCTATTTGTGTAGGGTTAGATATATTTTGGACTTCTCAAGGCACTGCTTCTAGTTTTAAGCTCTTGTTGCACATTCACTCATATGCACTCCTGTCTATTATCTATTTAACAAACCAATTAAAATCATTATTTACTTTATAATCAAATCTCCATTACATCTCTGAATTAGATACTCCAAAATCCTACTCCAATCCTAATGTGTTCCTATTGCCTCCTTTGTGGGAAGTAGTCAATTTCCAGCCTGTTACTGAAAGATAATAAAACTTCCCTACATTGAAAAGGAAGACGTGAGGTTATTGTATACAAGGGGAGGAGACATGCAGAATTATATAGACACAAAGATAGTGGAAGAGCTTGAGCCAAGATGAGTTTTGGAAATGGGAAGACTAGGGATTATATATTATAGTTCCATTATTGAAATACTGAGTTTGGGTACTGAATATCCAGTTGGGTTATGTCCAATAGGTAAGTGCAGGAAGCAGAGGGCTAAAATTTTAGGAAAAGAAAATATTGTCTGGTATTTGAAGTCAGGTAAGTAAGTCAGATTCAAACAGTTATAAAGAGGTTAGCGACATGACTGGAGACAGAAGTCATGGAACAGAAACATGGGAGGGTGGAGAAAAGGGGACGCCATTCTCCTCCTGTAACCAACCAGTTCACGTCCCACTCCTTCCTTAAGGCCTTCTCTTGTCTGTGTCTATGATGTTAGAAATTTAAATCAGGGAACAAATGGTGTAGTGGACCACAGGATACGGGAGCTGACCCAGAAGACGTAGATCACAATTAGAGAAGAATGGACCATCAGGTTGTAGGCTATTTTCTTCCTTCTTCTGCATCGGAAGCTCCTTAAGATCAGTAATTGTATCTTCACTTACCTAACCATCCATTTGTTCATTCCACAAAGATTGATTGAGATCCACACATGGAGACTTCTCCAGAGTGACACATAGGGCAGCCAATGGGATGCATTCACTACAGAAGGCAAAATCTTGGTTGGTGAGACAGAAAACCATCCTATCTGACTTTGTGACAGTATGCTGGGTGGGATGCGTGCCAAGGAAGACTTTCCTCTGACAACGAGGTCTTGTAGACCATAGGCACTGAATAACTGAGGGATGCATTAACCGTGTATCGGCGTGGATTTGAAGGAAGTTAAGAGGAGGGCGTGCATGGATTTGTGCCTTTTTCCTGGCTTTCACTTTGTCTTATTTTCATATATGCAAACAGAAAATCTTCAGGGAGACTGGTATCCAACAAAGTAATGACTTCCCGGGGTACTTGACCTCCTCCAAGTCAGAACAGCTTATTTAGATAACAAACTATTTTTGGTACTTCCTCTCTTCCTTATTCTTAGCTCCCTGTTCACTATATTTAATGATTTCAATATCTTATACACAATGTATACTTCAATTAAACTGCTGTTTTAAAACAGTGTTACTCTCTGTTCCACCTACACTATATATCAAATGTGTTAATGAACACAGATGTACCAGCTCAACTGCAAAATGAATGCATCTCAGACTCCCATTTTCTTAAATATTTAGAGGTATCTGTTCAATCAATGGACATGTTGTGGAAAAGTCACTCTTCACCAAATGCTAGCTTTCCGATGTCTGGGTTGTTAACCATTAGGTTTTTTCCTGAAATTTTCACAAGAAATGTTACAAATGCCCTTTGTGTTTCTTTGTTTTGTTTTGTTTTTCCTTTAGTAGTTTGCATACTTTAAAAAAAATGACACATTATTTTCATATCTTCATAAATCCTAATAGATAGAAATATTCTTTTTCAGGTCAGTTGCTACTTGCAAAGGCTTTAAAATTTCCATTCAAACAAAAGAGAAGTTGGCTCTTGGTATAGTTTTTGCTTTCTTGGGTTAGTTAATGCAGTTATTCTTCGGAGAAAATGAAAGTTGGAGTATTAAGCATCACCTTTCACTCCCCAGTACCTGCAGATGATAAATCTGCCTTTCTCCAGGCACTAAGGATCTGCATGAGGCGCCTGGTGTGTTCTGAGTAAGAGCAAGCATGCAAATTAAGTGCAGGGGAAAAATAATCAAACTCAGAGACCTTGGACAGTGCGATTGTATCTAGCATGAAACTTGTACTCTGTGATACTTGAGTTGTTCTCTGGCATCAGAATTGACCCCATCTGGATAGTTAATTCAAAGTTATGTTACGCTATGCCACTTTAGTGGTTTGGAATAAGTTGTCCCAAGTTGGATGCTTTGCCGCTCTCGCTATGATATGCAGTGCTATGCTATGTTATGTTGACTCTCAAGATACAGGATTTTGATTTATACAGAGATATACTGAATATCTTAGATACTTCTAAAACCATATATGCTCCCTTACCAAGGTGCCTCTACCACTTTGTTTTCGTGTCGCCTCTGATACAGGTGTCGTGGCGTAGAAAAACCTGTCTCCATACACTTCTTTTTCATCTTATCTTTGAGCTTTAATATAACCTTCTTAGAGCCCATTTTCCCTTGTTTTCTGAGGTGACTTTTGTTAAAAGGACAGAGAGAGTGTAGAGAATACATTAAAGTTGGTTTTAATTCTTAGCTGCCAGCTGAGGAAGTCACTTTATCTCTCAAAAACCCCGTTCTTCAGCCCTGACTGGTGTGGCTGGGTGGATTGATCACTGGCCTATGAACCGAAAGGTTGCCAGTTCAATTCCCAGTCAAGGCACATCCCTGGGTTGTGAGCCAGGTCCCCATTTGGGGCCATGCAAGAGGCAACCAATCGATGTTCCTCTCCCTCTCTTTCTCCCTCCCTCCCCTTTCTAAAAATAAAGAAAATAAAAATATTAAATTAAAAAACACCCTGTCCCTCACATGTAAAATTGGGGTAAGAATGTCCCTCCTGCCTCTATATATCATATTTAATCATATTTAATTAGCTTTCCTGGTTATATTAGTTTTCTAGTTCTGCCGTAACAAATTATCATGAACTAGGAGGCTTAAAACAACAGAAGCTTATTGTCTCACAGTTCTGGAGTCCAGAAATCTGAAATTGAGGTGTTGGCAAGGCCACACTCCCTCCAGGGACTCTGGAGGAAAATTCATTCTTGGCCTCTCCCGGCCTCTGTAAGCTGTCAGCACTGCGTGCCAGTCTCCGAACGGCCACATCACGCCAGTGTCTGTCTCTGAGGTTGTGTTTCCTCTCCCTTTGCCCCGTGTCAAATTTCCCTCTGCCTCACTGTTACGAAGACACATGCTATTGAACTTGGTGTCCACCCAGTACTCCCTGGTGAACTCCTCATCTCTGGATTCTTAACGTAATTGCACCTTCAAAGACGCGTTTCCAAGTACGGTGACACTCACGGGTTCTAGTGAATGGGATGTGGGCATGCTTTTATGAGTCACCATTCAGACCACTACACTAAACCCCATTTTTATATATGTAACTTAAAACAATGATTTTTATATTGACAACTTAGAACCAGTATATGTAGCTTCTAAAAGAAACTTAAGAGATTCTTGAGTTTCAGAGGTTACTCGGCGCGGCCTAAGTTTCATTAAGTACAAGGCACAGCCCACCCTATGTACATTTCCACTGCAAAGTGACAGTTGCTCAGCTATTTATAGGACTATTGTAAAATAACTTTTTCTTTTAAAAAATGTTCTAACCCCTTCTGTGTATTATAAATTGTTGACTAAACCCTAAGTCAGATGTTAGTCTAGGACCTTCCAAAGGAACTAGCAATATTTTTTTAAAGCCAAAGTCAACCTTGGACAATATTTAATGGCTAGTTATATTTTGTGATGAAATATTAGGAGATTGGGTAATGAGTCAACACCCAGGTAAACACTGAGATTATTGACATCAGGTGGCCTGGTGTCAATCTAATGAGGAAAAAAGGGAAAAGGGTGATGAGCTAATTAGGGGACTCCACATACCCAGCTGCCTGTTGCAGGCCAACTGTGGTGGTACGCTGTCAGTGAATTGTGTGGGCAGTTATAACGGTACTGGAGGAAGCAGGCTTCCCAGAGCTTTTAATGAATTTTATTAATTCATTAGAGCCTGATTGTTTCCAATAAGACTTAGCATCTAGAGTAATAAACACACATAAATAAAGTGTAGTTGGTATGCTATTTGCTTCCTATTTCTAAATATTGGATACTATTTATATATGTATCTAATATGCTGAAAGTTCGTGGATTTTAGTATCTTTAACGCTTTGTCAGGTTTTTTATAAATAAGCAACCGATACAACAATGATAAGAACTTACTTAATTAAATCTCTTGTCCGCTGAACACAGTGCCATTTTCCCTTTGTTTGGACCTTCTTGCCATTTTCATTCCATTTCACTTGAAGAAGAAAGTTTGAATTAAATTTGCAAGTCAAATACCAGAATACATTTCTCAAAAAAAAAACCACATGTTATCTACCGCTTTTTTGTCATAGATGTTTGCTGGCACGGGCCTTCATTAACTCTGCCCCCTTGCTGCTCTTGCTTACGTCTGAAATGGTGAACAAAAGCCGGAGCTCCATGATTTCAAGTAAATGGGACCTAGACCAAAGGGAAAGTTCGGCATCAGGGTAACTGAGGGGTCTGAAACAAATAGAGAATTTAGGATTTCTTGCTTCCTTTTCTCTGAAATAAGAAGAACAATGTGGAAAAAGCATGGGATAGTTAAATAGCAATAATAATGTTAACTCTTATTTTATTAAGAAATACAAAGTAACTAAATGGAGTAAGGAAAGGAGGAAGAAAAGAAGGAAGGAAGGGAAGTGGGAGGATGATCTGTAGGTAAAAAAAAAAAAAAATTATACGAATAGAGCTGAAGAATCACCCAGGTAGGCTCAGTCTATCCCTTTAGATACACTTTTAATTTTTCATTGACTATGAATATAGAATTAACTTGTGAATACAGTGCTATTGTAGTTGGCTCAAGCTGCTATAACAAAATACTGAAGACGGGTGGATTAAACAATTATTTTTCACTGTTCTGAAGGCAAGGAAGTGGAAGGTCAAGGTGCAGGCAAGGTGTTTCATTCTGAAGCCTTTTCTCTCAGCTGCTTGTAGGGGGCCACCAAGTTGCTAGGTGCTTATATGACCCCTTCTTCGTGCACCCATGGATGGAGAAAGAGAGAGCTCTCTAGTGTCTCTTCTTAAAAGGACACTAATTGTATAAAATCAGACCCTACTCTGATGACCTCATTTAATCTTAATGACTTCTTTAGGGGCTCCATCTTCACATACAGTTGCGTTGGGGTGGAGGGGAGGGTTAGGGCTTCAACATATGAATGTGGGGGAGGGGCACAAACAACATTCAGTCTCTAACAAATACATACTGGCTTATTTGCTAAAGGAAAGTTTTCTTGTGGGGATATTCATGTTGTATGAGAGAAGGTCCTTTGATTCCCAACTCTAAATGACCCAAAAGCTGAATATCAATAATCAAAGAGGAAAGTCCTCCCAGACTAGCCATAGGAGATACTTATTCAGACTATGTGCCCCCATCTGAATGTAAGTCATTCAATTTCAGCCCAGTAAAGAGAATTCTGGTGTGCATGCCTTTAATATAATGGCATTTCAGTCATTTTACAATACATTTTTCCTCTCTGAGCCTTCTCTATTTGAATCTAATCATCCTCAGCTTATTGCTCATGTTACATGATATGAGGAATGCCTACAGCAAGACTTGCAAACTATCGATATTTCTCTTAAATTTCCACATTGTTTCCAGTAGCCTGAAATTGAACTTCCTCAGTGACTTATTTTGAACCACATATAATTCACTAGGACAGAATAACGTAAGAGATGTAAATATGAGACCCACAAAATATGGCCACTGATTACATGGCCATTTATTTATTGAGTAAATATTGGCTGAGTACTCACTATGCATTTAAAATCAGTTACTTGTTACTGAGAAATTCCCCAGTTTATTTCTGTAGCACTAGTGTCTATTGTATCCCCATTGCTCTATCATTTCTTTGTAATAAGACCCATGATGAAAAATGAAAGATTGTTATAAGACTACATAACAAACGTATCTGGGGAGATGGGAGACAATGAGTGAAGGGAATTAGCCACAAAGAAGCAATGGTAAGCAAAGATATAAAGAACGCATACATATTAGAAATTCAGATTAAGGCTAAAGAGGGTAGAGAGATGGGCAGGAAGGAAAGAAAGCAAATATGAAAGCCCTGACAAGAAAAGATCCTTGGTTCAGAAGGGGCCGGGTTGGCTAGAACGCAGAGAGAGAGAGAGTAGCAGGACACCAGGCTAGTGAACAAGGCAGGGAAGAAAGATAAATCTCCAATCTGTAATAAAAATTCTAAATGTACTCAGCAAACCTGTAACGCATCAGTTAGGTATGCAGTTCCTTAAACCTGAAAGCATTCCGTCTAAAAGTGGGTTAAGCAGCATGACCGGTGGTTACGAGGATCTCTGCTCTGTGCCACGTCCTGTGCTGGAGACCGGAGACAGAGCTGTGACAAAGGCTCACCTCCCTGCACGGGGTTACCCTCGAGTGAGGGAATACACGCATTTTATTGAACAGTGTCTATTGGTCTCTATAATGTCACAATCATTCCATAAATGTTTTAAGAGTTAATTTTAAAATGACTCCCTTTCAGACAGCCTCTAACAACCTCTGCTAAAATTCCAACAAGTGCTCTTGAAAAACAAAATGACAAAAACTAAAAATATAAGTAAATTTTAAAAATCATCTGTTGTCAGAATAGGAAAGACATCTCATACATTAATGGCATAACTGTAACGTGCTCTGAAATAAAACAAGATTATGCACTTCAAGCTCAGAAAGTCTATGTACCTATCGTTTACCTGGGGTCTCTTCCTTATTATTTATTTGCTATATAATTTGTGTTACTCAGCCAAGGAGTAAGGAATACAAGTGTACCCCTATTTTAGAAATATTGTCATTGGAAGTATGCCTGGTCCTATTCGTCCACTTTAATTTCCCATCGGCTCTTCCCTTCCAGAGTCAGTCACAAACTGAAACTCATGGGTGTGGGGTTGAAGCAGGGTCCTAAAAATGGAGTCGTTCCTCCTCGTTGGTGCAGTGCTCATAAGTGAAGCATCCCAGAAGGATGAGAAAACAGGCAAGTCTCTAACAAGGGACATAATGGGGAATACAAATATTTCAATATTTCACTTATCGAGATTACTAGACAATGAAATGACAGAGTTAAGATATATTTCTATCACAATGCAAGACAAATTCACCAGATACGGAACAACGGAACATTAGTCTGGTCACCTGGATGCGAGTCCACCTAGAGAATGCCGATGCTCTGGGTCCAACCTCTTCCTTAAATGGGCACACATTCTTCTATCTTTTCTCAAACACTGTTGTTATCTACTCACCTTCGAGGTATTTAATTTTAAAAAATTATGATGTATATGTCTATGGGCTTTCAGTGATCCTTTTATTTTTTTTGTCTTATATGCTTCACAGTTTCAGGAAATGACTGTGTTTTCTCTAGCAAATCATTATTGGGATATGCGCTTCTGTTCTCTGTGCTCGAAAAGAAAAAAATGCAATAAATACAATAAGCGGGATCTGAAGCCATAGGGTGAAACGGGTTAAGATGCAGAGATAATAAGATGATATAAAATGGAAATGCATGGGAATATGAATGGCTGAAAAGAAGCGTTTAAAAGAGTGCAATAATACCACGGCAGCCAGGGACAGAGATAGTGAACGGCGAAGTTACTGTCCTTTCTATGACTGCCTTTTCCCTTTGAGTCATTGGAAAGCAAATAAAACAAACTAAAGGGAAATGTTAAAAGAACACAATGAGAGAGCACGTAAACAGACAATTTAAAAAGTGCCTTTTAATCAACACCTTCAATCAGTGTTCAAAGTCCAAAGTTGTTTTCCCTTTTTAAAGTTTTTAAAAGATCTTATTTATTTTTAGAGAGAGAGGAAGGGAGTGAGAAAGAGAGGGAGAGAAACACCGGACAGTTGCCTCTCTTACGTGCTCCCACTGGGGACAGAACCCACAACTCAGGCACGTGCCCTGACTGGGAATTGAACAGGCGACCTTTCTGTTTGTGGGACGACACCCACCACTGAGCCACACCAGCCAGAGCTCTCATTTTTTAATATCAAGATCAAAGGACAGGCGTCTACCATAACTCACTATACACAAAATTGTATTAGATGTCGTAGTATGAGATAAGAGAAAATAATTAATATTGCATAGGCACTTAAAGCTGTAGCTTTTCCTCTGAGCATGGCTTTAGCACCGTCTCTGATGTTTTGATTTGCTGTGTTTTCATTTATATTGCCTCACAACATTTTTTAATTTTCCTTTTAAGTTCTTCTTTGACACATTGGTTATTGAAAAATACATCATTTAATGTTCATATATTTATGAGCTTCCGCATTTTTAGAGTATCAACGTATAATTTTATTTCACATGGCCAGAGAACGTACCTAATATTATTTCTATTCTTTTACATTTATTGAAGTTTATTTTATGGCTTAGTATATGGTCTGCAGTGCATAATGTTCCATGTGTACTTGAGAAGAAAATTCATTGGGTAGAGGATTCTACAGACGTCTGTTAGGAATAGTTGATGTGTGCTGCTGTTGACGTCTTCTATGTCCTTATCTTTTTTCTGCTTCCTTGTTTCATCCATTATTGAAAGTGGGACATTGGGCTATTCAACTAGTACTATGGAATTTTTAGATATTTTATACTCAACAATATATTATGTATATATTGTTTCAACAATTGATTTTTAAAACATTTAAGAAGGAAAAACTACATATTTAAACTGTCTTCTATAGCTACATAGTTGCTTTTCTGGAAGCTCCTTGTTTTTAATGCGATTTTGAATCACCGTCTATAGTTACTTGCTTTCAGTCGGAAGAATTCCTTTTAGTGTTTCTTATAAGGTATTCCAGTTCCTTATAAGGTATTTCTTATAAGGTATTCTCACTTTTTAAAAAATCTGAGATTGTCATATCCTTTTTTGGAAAGACAGCTTGTTGAATATCTGCTTCTTGGTTAAAGCTTTGCCTTTAAACACTTTAAATATGGTATCCCACTTCCTTCTGGTCTTTATTGTTTCTTTAGGAATTCGGTTTTCAATCTTATTGGGGTTCCTTTGAATGTGATAAGTCCACTTTTTCTTGATTTTCAGATTTTCTTCATGTCTCTGACTTCCAGCTTTTTACTGTGATCTATCTGGGAATCTCCTTGTGTTTACCATCTTGGAGTTCATTGAGCTGTCTGAACACCTAGACAGATGTCTCAAAATATTTTTTTTGTTTTTTTGTTTTTATAGATTTTTAAAAAGATGTTATTTATTTATTTTAGAGAGGAGAGGGGAGGGAGAAAGAGAGGAAGAGAAACATCAATGTGTGACTGTCTCCCTCATGCACACCCCCCTCCAATGGGGAGACGCCTGCAACCCGGGCATGTGCCCTAGACCAGGAATCGAACTGGCGACCCCTTGATTTGCAGGCCAGCACTCAATCCACTGAGCCACACCAGCTAGGGCAATGTTTCAAAAATTCTGCAGTTTCCAGTCATATTTTATCTCTTTCTTCCTTTCTGGTACACTCATTGTGCATGTGTTGGTGTACTTAATGGTGTCCCACGTTTTTTGACTGCTCTGTTTACTTTTCTTCATTCCTTTTTTCTCTCCATTCTTTATCTTGCATATTTTCTTCTGATCTATCTTCCCATTCACCAATGCTTTCTTTTGCCAATTCAAATTTACTGCTTAGCCACTCTAATTAATTTTTCATTTCACGTTGTACTTTTCAATTCCAGAATTTCCACTGTGTTCTTTTAAAAAATAATTCCTATCAATGTATTGATATTCTCTGTTGGATGTGACACTGTAATCACACCTTCCTTTCCGTATTTAATCAGACCTTGCTTTACTTCATTGAGCACCTTTATAATGGCTCCTTAGAAATCTTTGATTAATCTGACCTCTGGCTGCCCTCATGGACAGTTTCTTTTTCGTCTGCTATTTTTTTTCTTGTGTATGGGTCATAGTTTTGTTATAGATATTTTATACTCAACAATATATTATGTATATATTGTTTCAACAATTGATTTTTAAAACATTTAAGAAGGAAAAACTACATATTTAAACTGTCTTCTATAGCTACATAGTTGCTTTTCTTTGTCTTGTAATCTTTCCTTGGGCATTGGAGACAATGTATTTTGGTAAATCTGGATATTAAAGCCCCCCAACACGGGGCTTCTTATTGTTATTTGTTTGTTTGATTAATGACTGGCCGGATTATTTTAGAGGAGTTTACTTCCCTCTGCGATCCCAGTCTTGGGTATGCCTGCGGTCAGCCTGGAATGACGGTGATTTTGGCAGAATTCTCTTTGTCTCTTTCCCTGACTACACACCAGTTGTTAAGCCTCACTCATTGCCAGATTATTTCTGTTTTCCATTTAGGGGGAACCTAAATTGTTCTACAGGTGAATGTAATCCAATGTGGGCCTCTTCAAAAGAGTATTTCCCTTATTAGTGGTCCGCGTTTGTTCTGATAGAGGTAGACTCCCCATCTCCTTCCCAAGTTCTCTGCCTCTCCATCGAGGCAAGACTCTAAACCACTGGCTCTGGAACTGAATTAGAGAGAGACTATATGTACTGTTCGGCCTGACACTTCTACATTAGGAGCAAACACTTAGTGCTGGGGGACAGCAGCAAGCAGTCTTTTTGACTTGCCTCTCCCAGTGGGGAACCACTGCCTTACAGGCCAAGGCAACGGTAGTTGGGGCCCCTATGTTTCTCCCTGATATTCCCAGGGGGGCTGTGCCCAGATGAGCCTCTGTTACACAGGTAGATGCCGTGACATAAAAAGGAGCCCCATCTGTACCCTGGCCGTGCTGACCCAAAATTTAGTTTCAGCAACAGGTAGGTAGGAGCGGGATGGGAACCGCTGACATCCTTTCTCTCCTGTTAAGATGGTCTTCTAACTGCTAGTTGGGGGAGAGGAAGCCCTGGGTTCTTGGCTGCGCTAGTTTGGAGTGGAGTTTCCATCTCACAGAGCTGGGAGAAGGGGTGGAAGGGGCGGGTTCTGATCCGCACACCACCGTCCCGCCATTCTTTCCAAGCTCTAGCAAAGTTTCTTGATTAAATGTTGATTAAATGTTTCTTGATTTGCTGTTTGCCTTCAGGGCCATTTAGGGATGTTACATAGTTTTCCTCTAAAGAAATCAATAATTAAATATGTGAATTTAAAATGTGCTGATATGTGATGATTTTCTTATGTATGCAATAATGGCAATTTTATTTGGTCTAATGAAATAACTACACTCAATTATCAATAAATACAAACACCAATCAAAAAAATAGTTGTTTTTTTTTAAAAAAAATGAGTTGGCAAATAAGGAGTTGACTTCCCTGGAGGTAGCAGGGGAAATTTACCAAAACTGACTCATAGACTACCTTTATGCAATCAATAATATTTCTAGGAGAACAATACATGCAGATGCCAGGGGTAGAAAAGATACATAGGGGTATGAATTCAGTGTTAGACCCAGCAATGCTTTTCTGCGTAACAAAGGAGACAGCTTTGTTCTGCAAGAGTAATATTCCTGCTGCACTTTCTAAATTATCATTATAGATTGTTTTAAAGAGAGGATATACGAAGATAGTTTTCTCATACAAATAATGTCAGTCAGCAAAAAGAAAAAAGCCTCACTGTAATTTTATTAATTACATCTTGAAGAACAATCCCCATCTTCTGTTTTGAACTAGATTACATAAAATCATCCACACATGTTCCTTGCACTAATTAACTGCACTCAAACTCGTCACGCATTTTCTACAAATTGAATACAGCTCTGTATTCTGTGTTGGTTTTGAGATCATGTTCCCCTCTTTTTAGCTCAGAGGTATTTCCTTCTAGGTCAGGGAGATGAAGATTCCTGGACCATTTGGTATGTCACTGTTTAACTCAATTAGAGACTCCTTTTCGCTCTTCAAATTACTAAATAATGAAGCACAATCAGAAAAAACAGGAAAAAAATGTTCACCAAGACTGTCTTTTTCTGTCTGGCTACTTAATAGTAAGGCAGTATAGGGCCATTTATACCTTAAACAAAGAAAACTAAATATAATAAATATAATTTATGCATCTGTTTTAGGGAATGTCTATCTTTTTTTTTTTTCTTTTTGGAAATCTTGGTATAGCACTATATGGTACAGTAGATTTAACAGGTTGACTTGAAGTCGTTTGAGCAGAGTATCTGTTCATGTATTTGAGTATTCTGGAGACAATAAGATGTGGATGACCAGCAATGGTTTGGAATCCCTGCCCTTAATATACAACAGTGAGGTAGCCAAATGTTTTGGGGTCTGCAAACTTGCCAATATTTGCAAAGAAATTCCAACTGAAATAATCACTTTGCCCCTTACCCAAAATTATACATATTTACCAAAATTATGTTTATTTGCTTTTGGCTGGAAAACCAGTATAAGATCATCAGTATTTTTTTTAAAGATTTTATTTATTTATTTTTAGACAGAAGGGAATGGAAGGAGAAAGAGATGGGGAGAAACATCAATGTGTGGCTGCCTCTCACATGGGTGCCACTGGGGACCTGGCCTGCAACCCAGGCATGTGTCCTGACTGGGAATCGAACTGGTGACCCTTTGGTTCGCAGCCCACATTCAATCCACTGAGCTACACCAGCCAAGGCAAGATCATTAGTATTTTTATTTTGAACAGATATGTCTTTCATTAACAAAATGAGAAAATAGATTAATAATTAATGTGTGTAATATGACCACAGTTTATGAGATAGAGGTGAAGACAACAAAAAATATATCATTTGGAGTGAAATTAGAGAACCATAAGGCTAACACAGGACCAATTTCTTCTCACTGACAAGTTTTACTTTGAACTGAAGTATGCCCTTAAATATTGCTTAAATGTCCTTAAATGTTGCTTCAGATCACCAATACGTATCTCTGATGATTAAATGACATGTGCAAAATGCAACACTTTCTCCTATGACTTCTCATCTTACTCTTTCTTGTGTAATCACTATAGGTCTTCTCCACAACACTTTAATATATGCGTCATCTCCTCCAACTGGCAATGAATAGGACTTTGTTACTTTAGTATAAATGCCCTGTGGATGAATGACTTTTTAGGTACCTGTAAGCATCAAAGTGCATTGTTTTATATTCCCTATTGTCATGTAGTCTATCTCTGAACACAGAGTTTCTCAAACATGTCTTTCAAATGTGGCGAAATTCTGTCCAGCCAATTTTGCATAATCAGGATAAGTGAGTGAAAATTAAACTTATTTATGGGACTTGGGGCAATTTGTGTCATCTGCAAGGAGAGTATTTTTTTTTTAAGATTTTATTTATTTATTTTCAGAGAGAGGAGAAGGGAGGGAGAAAGAGCAATGTATGGTTGCCTCTCACATGGCCCCCACTGGGGACCTGGCCCGCAACCCAGGCATGTGCCCTGACCGGGAATTGAACCGGGACCCTCTGGTTCCCAGCCCGCGCTCAATCCACTGAGCTACACCAGCCGGGCGAGAGTATTTTTTTTTTTTTAATAAAAGAAATATGTTGCATTTACAAGATGACGGTGCAATTCCATTAGTTCATCATGAGCCCAATTCACTGGGCCTGTTAAGGTGGAGAAGTTGTGGTCCATGCCAACTGGGGACTAGGCAGAGGTGAGGGGCAAAGAGCCCAAGGGGACCGGTGCAACTGGAGCTGTCTTGCGGCTGGCAGAGGATTTATGAACTGGAATAACAAGTGTCGTTTGGGTGGCCATTTTTGAAATGATGCAAATGCTTGTAATTTTCACCTTTTCCAGATAATTCCCTCAGCATTATGGCAAAGCATAATGGATTCAACCGTCAGAAGCAAGAAGTCTATCTTCTGCCAATTGTGATCAGCGACAGCGGGAACCCGCCCCTGAGCAGCACCAGCACCCTGACCATCCGGGTCTGTGGCTGCAGCACAGACGGCGTCGTCCAGTCCTGCAACGTGGAAGCGTATGTCCTTCCGATCGGACTCAGCATGGGCGCCTTAATTGCCATATTAGCATGCATCATTTTGCTGCTTGGTACGTATTTCCTTCACAGCCTCACCGTCACTGTTTTTCTGGTTCACAAGTGGCTGGAATTAAGGACAGCAAACCCTGACCAGGCCGGGCACCAGCATTCTTTTGGGAAGAACTTTCTTGTTCTTCCCCAAGCTTCGAGGTCATGAAGAGGCAGGGAAGAGAAAAAGCATTGTCATAGTCAGTGTCCCAGTCGGAGAGGACTGCTCGGTGCCTTTTTCAACCACGTCACTGATGAAAAAATAGACGAAGCACCACCGTGGTTGAAATGGGGATGGCTTTAGTGTGGCTGCAAAAGCATCTGTAATAAAGAAGACCTCCAGATCTTTGGGTGTACCCCAGTTTGCTGCAATAAGGGTTCCCATGTGTCCAAAACACTCTTTTATTTAACACATTGTATGCAGGGAGCTTTTATCGCAAGCTAACAGGTGGAGTGGGCCATTTTTGCTAATGTTTTGTGCAAATGGCAACATTCAGTAAAATTACGATAACTTTAGTTTTACATATTTTTTTCAATGAAACTTTTTGTGATTTACTATAAAATGTATACTGAATTATTTTTCTTAAATTTTAAACAGACAAATGCTGGAAAAATCACTGGAAATTGAAATAAAAGTAGTGTAAAAATTCTGATTTATTGAAAATATTTTGAAAAAAGTACGTAAAATATGTAAAAAAAGAAAGAATGAAGTTTTCTTTCTTAAACTTCATTGTAAAAAAAGAAGAATGAAGTTTTAGTAGTGTTTTTTTGTATGATAATCATTAAAACAGACACATAATTCACCATTGTCTGTGTTAGAGACCCAAATTTTGTCCTTTGGAATTCATATATCTGCATGTTAGCATCCCTTTAGAGCAATAAAAAAGTATAAAAATAAACGTTTTATCCATTACCCGCATTCTACTGCTAGTCTACAAAACACATATTTATATGTCTCCCGCATTCCACCACCAGTCAACGTGAGACGTATAAGTACGTTTCCCGCATACAATGTGAAACTGTTTGTAGATTGGGTTGCTGAGTCCATCCAGTCACACAAAGTTTAGTGATATTAAAAGAAAACAAGCATATATATATCTTCAAAATGACATTGTCTTCCTCAGATATTTTTCTTGATATTAAAATCAAATAGTATTCGCTCAAAATTCAATGCTCATCCTTCACAAAGGCGTTTTGCTTAAATTCCCAAGTCAAGGCTATTAAAGCTATATGCTCATAAGTTTTAAAATACTGACCCTCTCTCTGAAGCTACATGGTGTGTTACCCATGAAATCGTATGTGACTTCGGCTAACTGCTATTTCCGGTTTTGTTTCTTTTTGTTTGTTTGTTTTTTGCAGTCATCGTGGTGCTGTTTGTCACTCTGCGGCGACACAAAAACGAGCCATTGATCATCAAAGATGACGAAGACGTCCGAGAGAACATCATTCGCTACGACGACGAAGGAGGCGGGGAGGAGGACACGGAGGCTTTCGACATCGCGACTTTACAAAACCCGGATGGCATCAATGGGTTCCTACCCCGTAAGGATATTAAGCCGGATCTGCAGTTCATGCCCAGGCAAGGGCTGGCCCCGGTTCCGAATGGCGTGGACGTGGACGAGTTCATAAACGTGCGGCTCCACGAGGCCGACAACGACCCCACGGCCCCGCCCTATGACTCCATCCAGATTTACGGCTACGAAGGCCGGGGGTCCGTGGCGGGCTCGCTGAGCTCCCTGGAGTCCACCACCTCGGACTCGGACCAGAACTTCGACTACCTCAGTGACTGGGGTCCCCGCTTTAAGAGACTGGGTGAACTTTACTCTGTTGGGGAAAGTGACAAAGAAACTTGACACTGGCTGCTAAGTAAATCCATGGAACTGAGCACTCTGTAATATTCTAGGGCCACTCCCCTTAGATACCACCAATGTGGCTATTTGTTTTAGAGGCAAGTTTAGCACCAACCATCTATAAACTCAACTACATTTTAATGGTGAACCAAAAAGTTGATAATAAAACGTCTATGTTAGGAGGTTATACATCTTGTGGAGTGTGAATTAAACTATGTGGAGTGTCTAGAAGTCTTTGGATATTTGATAGTTACCTGACCACCACAGACAAAGATTGGGATCCTAACTCATGTTTAGGAAAAAAAAATAGGTTTAAAGAGAGGAAAAAATAATCCAAATTAATAGGTGCTTTCTTAGAAAAATGGACTTGCAAGGAATTTGCTGCTGATACGTTGTCTTCAGCAAGGATTTTTATAGATGCGAATGGTTTTTTCCCCTTCACTAAGGATCCCACCACACGTGATAAAGCAATACTTGGTCGGCTGTACGTCCTGACTTTTGGGAGTTTGGGAAGGCCTCCTAGATTACACGGTACGGTGACCACACATTGTACATACTTGTTGGCCCCGCGTGTCCGAGACTGAATAGCATCTTTCAACATTGTGTCGAGCCTTAAAATATTCACATGTTCGTAATCCATTCCACGGTGGGACTGCCAGCCCTGGTGGGAGGAGAGAAATCCCATGGAACAGGCTTGGTTTCTGGAAGCAGGATTGCTCCTTCCCTCCACCTCCCCTTCTTCCGCCAGAACACAAAGATAAACTCTGTCACACAGTGGACTACATGAGAGACAGATGGTTTTATTTGTTTAATCCTCAAAAATAAATATTTTATTGATGTCCATTAATGCTTTTATTTATTAAGGTTGGTAATCTATAGAGTAAGGGACTATATGGGGGAAAAAAGCTAAATTATATCCATTAATAATCCTTTAGATTGTTTTATATAAATATAAATATATATATAATGAATGTTCAATACATGTACATGTCAATGAGATGAGTATGGCAGGCAATACTATCAAAAGGGGAACTAATAGTCTCTTTAGCGTAGAACAGTGTTCGATGTGACTGGTGATGGCAGGAACCGCATTTTCCCAGAGAAACTTTTGGACTGTTTTCTATTTTGTTCATAATCCTAGTATTTGGTGTTTTTACTACAAGCACAAACATCCGAAAGTATATGGATTCCTGTGAATATTTAAACTCTAGACTTTTAGATACCTACACGATGCCCTGCCCAAGAAACACGCTTCAAGTTGCCCCCAATGTTTGAGACCAGGAACTGATTTGTACATAATTTTACTGCTTCTGTTTTTAGCACTTCTCTCCCTGGTCTTCATGGTGATACACAGAACATCTTAGCCTCCAGCAGAGAACAGCCCTAGAAGATGTGAGCGTATTCAATTTGTAATGCAAACCTGACCCTTAGGAGTAGAAAATGTATGATGAAACTGAACTACTACATGCAGATCATTTTAATTTTCTACTTTGCTTTAATGCAATATTGTTTATTTACTCCATGTATTGTATTCAGAGAAACTCCTGTATTGTTTCCTACTTTGTGAAATATATTTTTATAAATACCTTTGTTGTCTTTACTTTTCTTTTCCCCGCTCAGGTGAAGACCTACTCACAGTCCTCCAGTCGAACTAGAGTTGTAAAACATTCAACTAAATTATTCCAGTCATCAGCTTTATTTGTAAGAGTCTTTGTATAAAGAGCCAGGGAAGTGAAATGGCTTGGCGATGATCACACAGCAGGACACCAACAAGGATATTAAAGGGACATGGTGTACGCCGAGGCTAGTCCAGCTGTGACAACCGTGACAACAACTGATTCTCCTGGAATCAAACAGTTGAATCAGAGTTAGGAGCAAAAAGTAAAAGAGGGAGGAAGCAGGATAGGGCAGGGAGAGTTTTCGGACAGGGACATATAATGTATAAACTTAAAAATGTAGAAGATGTAAAAGCAAAGGGATTAGCAAGCAGAGTTTGGCAAGAGAGCCTTAGGCGGCATCACAGACCTGACGAGTCTCTGCCAGCCAGCGAGGGGGTTCTGAGTGGAAATATCACCTGTTAGAGAAGTCTTCATGGGTCACAAACAGGTGGTAGTTCCCCTCCCTACCTGCCTGGGAAGAACATGATTA
This sequence comes from Micronycteris hirsuta, assembly GCA_004026765.1. Taxonomy (NCBI): domain Eukaryota; kingdom Metazoa; phylum Chordata; class Mammalia; order Chiroptera; family Phyllostomidae; genus Micronycteris; species Micronycteris hirsuta. The sequence goes on along the minus strand of PVJI01004590.1, from coordinate 16,621 downwards.
TGGTATTGGAGGTCAAAGTGATTACCCCAAATGACTAAGCAAAGACCTACAGACACATTAATGACTGTATGCCCCAACCATCAGTCATTTTTTGTTTTTGAAACTTATCCCCACCCATGGGTTTTCTGCCAAATGCAGAAGAACCACTGATTTGCAGCCAAGTGAAACAAAATCATCTCTCCCTGCTTACCTCATAATCCAGGGCTCCAGTCTGGGGAGGTGATGCATCCTGGGTGATTGGACATTGCATGGAATCAATTCAGCCTCAGCCCTGTCAGCTAATAGATCAGTTCAAATTACCAAAATGTCCTTTAAACATCCATATATGTATACTCTAGAGTATTAAGAGCCCAGACTTTATAATAATCTTTGATGAGTAGTTATTTAAACTGAAAAATAATTCATAAAGGATAGTTAAAATACACTAGAAATTAAAGTCAAGTGTTCATCTTCCCCTACAGATTTGTGATTTCCAGGATATGAACTTTACAATGAAAATGTTTTAGAAAGGAATGTGTGGGTGTTTGTGTTTGTACAAAATAAAAGAAAACTTCGATTCACCGGCCTCACCAGTGAAACAAGAAATGCTTGGAAAGAGCCAAATGTGTCTTTCGGAGAGTTTGTTTAATCAGATGCTTAAAGTAAGACAAGTCTCTGCGTGAGACTTAGAAGTCTCCTAGGAGCAGCCAGATTTCACACTGAGTCTCAATGGAGTTCTGGGCAATGCTGTATTTTAGAGAAGGAAACGCGGGTGCTGAGAGCTAAGTAGCCAATTACTCTTTATAGCCACATAAGGACTGGAGGCAAGTGGGTCCTTCCAACAAGTTGTATTATGCGATCACTGGCTTTGCAGGGAAGCTCACGAATGTATAACCTTCTGATTGCCTTTTTGATTGAAAGTTCCATCTGAGATCAGGGCAGTGCAACCAGTAATAAGATTTCAAAAAATCCCATCACTGGCACTGTAGGAAAGGCTGAGCATGACTGAAATCCCATTTTTGTCAGTCAAAAAGATAAGGTAGCGGGGAGCATCACTACAAAAGCGATATAAATGCATAATTTAAACAGGAATATCAACACTGAAAAGATATATATATGCACACACACTCATTTCTCTTTATATACACACATATATCCAATTAAGTTACCAGGGATTAATTTATACAGGCAGTTTCTTGTCTCACAATCTCAAACACTGCCCAAACCCTGGAACAGAAAGCTCTTTGTTTTCTGACTCTAACCTTGAATTTGAAAGAACTTAGATTGAGAGCGAAGGGTTTTGTTTAAGAACAAAATAATGGTTTAGGGTACCCAGGATTAGAATTACATACATCACATTGTGAAACTGGACTTAGCTGTTTTTATTTTCTTGTGTTGCTGTGGAGAAAATAATTATAGAATTGTATTTTTCAGGGAGTAGTTTTCAACAGTTTTATTTTCCTAAATTACAGTACTGTTTTATTTGTTCTGCACAGTTTCTTTGCAAAGTGACTCAGTTGGCCGGACAGTGTAGCATATATTGTTCATGCAATCTTTGTTCTCTATTATTATAGAAAATAGAGATTCTATCATAAATAGATGTTTACTTTTATTATTTTCTTCTGAGTCAACACACATTCCTAGGTTACATGGTATACTGTGAATATACCCTTAATATTAAAGATACTTTAGTCCACATATTTTTGACCCAATCCTAGTATTTAAAATTCCAATCCATGCAATTTAAAATCCCCCTGACTTGATGGGTTATCTAAAAGGAAACAACTGTGTCTCCTACATATAACTGAGCATCAAGCAGCTCAGGAATTAATCTATAGAGTGATGTGAAAAGATTAAATGAGATAGCATCTCCAAACCTGTTTTCTCTATTTATAAAACAGAGCTAATGAATCTCATCCAAAACTAATTGTTGAGCCCCAGCCACTGTGGCTCGGTGGGTTGGGTATTGTTCCATGAACCAAAAGGTTGTGGGTTTTATTCCTGGTCGCAGCACATGCCTGGGCAGCAGTTAGCTTCTCTCAGGTGCATTCGGAAGGCAACCAATCCACGTATCTCTCTTGTATCAATGTTTCTTACCCTCTCTTTCTCCCTCCCTTCCCCTCTCTCTAAAATCAAAACTATAATAAAATGTTTTTAAAAAATAAGACTCATTGTTGAAACTTTGTCAATGGTCTGGTAAATAGGATTCCAATCTAGCTTTAAACTTCTGTTGGTTTGACATCGAAGCCCCATAACTTGTGACTAATTACACATTCTCTGTAAGCATAATGTGAGACTTGTAACAATAAGAAAAAGAAGCTGAAGTTGTCTACAGTGATACAGAAGAACTGAGGAAGAAGTAAGTGACTTAGAATGGAAGACCCAAGAAACCTACATGGAGTTTTCAAAAAAGTTGAAAACTGAAGAATGGGTGCCATAGAAATCAGAGCTTCACAAACACCCAAAACTAAGAGGGGATTTTTTTTTTTTTTTGGAAACTGCCATGTTTATAAGTTAATGATACTTTTTTGAAGATTCAGAAGGGTCCAGAAAGTAGGAGCTCATAAAAGCCACTTCGGTGTACCTAAATCGTAACATGATTTATGGGTGAAAAAAATGCATAATGTTTAGAGATGTCTTAAGAATTGTTTTCAGAGTTAAAAGTAAACATCCCATAAGTGAGAGAGAACGAAGTCCAAGTCTGGTCTTCCAGCTCCCAACCAGGGTCAAAAGTAAGGGTAAGTGTTTTTGTGTGTGTGCGCTGGCTCCTGTGCTTCTGGAAGGGTCACCTGGGTCTCAAGGTCAGCAGGCATTTGCTGGAGGAACTGGCGTCTGGTGCCGTTTCCCCCGCTGGACTTGCCAGCCATTAGCTGACCCACATGTTGGCTGTAAGTATTACCTCTTGTGGGAATCTTTATTAATGGTGGGTTGTAACCAGTCAAGGTCAGGCAGATCCACTCTTGCCTCCAGTAGATGGAAGAAAATGCGCAGAGCCATGGGGATGCTTGACATGCCTTTATTCACGGGGGGCAAGCCATGCATGCCACAAGCTGCGTGTCTAACTGGTGGAAAGCCCCTGCCTGTTTAAGTGCTAGAGGGGAACAAAGCCGGCAAAATGCCAGAAGCTATACAACATAACATAGTTCTGCACAGGCGAGCCCACTTCATGTTATGGGGACAGTTTATCGGACCCAGTCTCTAGGCTGCGAGAACACTGGTTATCAGGCCCCTCCAAGGCTATGGGAACACTGCTCCCCTTAGTTACCCAGACACCTGGGTGAGGAAGCCAGACTGCCCCCACTTACCCTACAATCCACCCTTTCTGGGCTTCTCGCCTTACAATCTACACAAGGTTGTCTTCCGGGAGGTCCCTTAGCAAGGAGGGCAGGGCCCTGCACCTATAACCCACAACAGCCACACACGCTACAGCAACAAGTCAGCAAACCACAAGCACTGCTCCTCCAGACAGCAAGAACCCAGCACCACTCAGTAGTCAGGGATGCCCACCATTCCTGCAAAGGGTCTCCTGTCAGGCTTTCGATGGCACAGGTCTCAGAGGCTAGTGCCCATAAGGCTTGACCGACACTGTGATGGACACCAGGAACACACACACAGCATTCTGCCCCTGCTAGGACACATACCCCACCTTGGGGTGCAGTGAGCATATCTAAAGCCATTCGATTCTCCAAGGCTATACCGCCTCATTTAACAAGCTTATAGAATAATGGGTATCTCTCAGTGCACGAGCAGCGTGCAAAGCTTAAGCAGCAATCTCAGTCTCAGTGACTATGAAAGCAGCTCAAGAAGAAACAGCTAATGGGTAAGACCACCAGGCAGTACGCTTTACCAGGTGTTGTGCTTTGAACACTTCCCAGTTTGTTGGCCGGGTTTCAAGAGTTTTCTGAACTTGAGCAGGCAAATAAGGCCATCGCCAAGTACAACGACCAGTCCAATTTCCAGGCAGGTGAGGCCTCCCATGTGAGCCAGAGGGCTCCAGTAGGAACCGTAGCCCATGCAACCTCCCGTGCCCCCCAGAAATGCTCTAAAGTCTAAGTCTGACACAGGCCAATTGGAGTCCAGCTCACCTGGGCTTCTCCTTCAGGGTTCTCAATGCAAAGGGGAGCTGGTCCAGCCAGCTCCATGGCCTCCACTGTGAGCCGCCCTGAGCCATCCCATACGGAGTAGCTGCTTAATGGCCTGGGCCGGTCGTACCGCTGCTTCACCCCAGCGTAGATATCAGTCCCAGTCACATTCCACAGGGATGTGGACTATTCCACTGGTTCTGAAGCCCAGTCCAGTTTGAGACAGAAGCAGGAGAGATGCACCATGGGAGGCCGGCCAATGTGCTCAGGGAAAGTTCAGTGCAGACCCAGCACGGTGACTGGTTAGCCACTGAGGCATAGGTATGCACCCAGTCCACGAAGGTGTTAGCTTGCACTCTAAGGGCAAAAAGACAGAGCAGTTTATAGGCACCAGTACAGGCAAGTCATGACTTTCTGGCAATACACAAGCAAGCTTCTGGTCAGCCAATAAAACAGTGGCTGGCAGAGGGGCTCTTCCTGTGTGTGAATACCAGACTTTTCATGTCTCAACTGGGGGTTCAGCATCTATTTGCAATAACAGGGGAGAATTCATAATGGAGTCTCTGTGGCACCAGGTGCCGCTGTCATCTTATGGGGCCTCTCTGATAGGTATCACACTGGCCTGCCGCCGCCACCACTACCGCGGCTCTCTGGCCCCCTCGCTGTCAGTGAGCTTTCTGGGTGCCAGCTCCAGCTTGCTCTCTCGCAGCCTCCCTGATTGCACAGCCAGCTCTAACAGCTCCCACGGCCGCCCCTCCTCCTGGAACACTGCTGCAAAGCTCAGCTCCGAGCACTTGGCCTTGACCCACAGGCACAGCAGCCCATGCTGCTCGCCCACAGGAGTCCCTGCCTCTTGTGATCAGTGTGCTGGGAGCAGAGCTTTCTGGGTGCTGCTGCTGCTGCTGCCAACAAAGCACCAGCAGCACTGGGCCAGCCCTCAGCCAATTGCTCTCAGCAACCGTGTTCCATCTCTGTGTATGAGGGAGAAAGAAAGGAGATTCCCAGACCCAAACTACCCCCAGGCACCACAGGCTGCTGTCCTCAGGGAACTCAGTTCCTTTCCCCCCTGCACCCTTTTCCCCTGAATAGGTTACTATGAGTGGGGATGGGGATTGCAGCAGCTCAGCTGCTCAGAGGCTTTTTACCAGGGCACAGACTCAAGCCTTCAAGGCTTTTTTTTCTCTGCCTCCATGTTGGTGTAACTTTGCCGTGTAGGGAAGTGCAGTGTCCTCTTCTTCAGTCTTTGGGGTTTTTGCACCATCTCTGGGCTCTTGGAACTTCACTGTCTCAAAATGTTACAGAGCAGGGCCGGGACACCCAACAATACCCCAACCCCGCACCAAGTTTGTTATACTCGCCGCCAGTGGAAAGACATCCCTCAGTGCAGAGACTGGTGAAAAGGAAAGGAATTATTTATTTACAAGTTATACAGGCTTGGAGTAATGACTTAAGGTCTCCTTTAAGATACTAGAGTTCTTTGGAATACCCATTTGCTAGAATACACACAAATGCACACAATCCTTCCTTCTCCCCTCTGCCCAGTCCAGGGTACCGTATCTCAGGGAAAGAAGTAGAAGTTCGTGATTCAGGCAGACCCTCGGTTCCGACACCATCCACTGTGTCACCACCGCGATTTCCAGTTAATCCAAAACCATGTGGCCCCTTCTCGTGGCCCATCAGCAAGAGTCCTTTCACCCCTTTTCTTCTAGGCAAGTCTCTCCTGCTTCCTAGGCCGTGTGGCAAAGGGAGCCACCCAAAGCCACGTGGTCCTCTCTCTGTGTCTCTCAGGCCGAGGGGTCCCCACTCCTCCAAAGCCTCGTGGTCCAGAGAGAGTTATGGCTGCCATGCCTGGATTTAAATACCCACGCCAATCTTCCTCTGAAGCCCCATTTCCAACTCCTCCTTCAATCAACTACACCTGCCAGCACTTCATATTCTTCTAGCTGTATTGGGCTGCCATGTTAACTGTGGGCAGGTGTGGCCCCATGGCATGGAGCCAATCATCTCCAAGCTCTCACGCAGGCACTGTATCCAGGGGCAGTTTCCTCCCAGTTACATCTTGGGTGGCAGTCACTTCCATCCCCCTGGCTCCAAAGCATGGCCACAGCTATTTAACATATCTATGAAACTAGTTAAAGGCTATAGATATGTTAAATGACCATGCCAGAAGTTAGCTGCAAAGCTGCTGCTATACAAAACAGCTCTGAATGGCCCTGCTCCAGGAGTCCCATCCCCCCAGTTCAGAGTTGTGGGGGTGAGGATATCCTATATATATTTTTCCAACATTTCCTGGACACCTTTGAGTTCTGGACCCCATTACAAATCCCTATTTGGTACCACTTCCTTGCTGCACCCTGTTACAAAAGCATAGTCGCCATCGCAGCTTGCAAAGCTGAAAGAAACACCCAGCGCATGGCCCCCGTGACAGAAGAGGCACTGGGCTTTTCGAGGATCTTCCCCACCCCCCACAGGGCTTTCTCCACTGTGTCTGTGCACCACTGACATAGGGCCAGTTGTGGGGTGAGAGGCCAAAGCTGCCAGGAGCCCGGCCACCAAATACTACCTGCTGGTGATCTGCCACTCCAAGCTCCCCTCTGGGGGTGCCAGCTTCATAGCGTTCTGTGAGGAATCCTGCCAACTATGCCAATCATGTTGCAACCGACCAAGGCCAGGCAGATCCACTCTTGCCTCCAGTAGATGGAAGAAAATGCGCAGAGCCATGGGGATGCTTGACATGCCTTTATTCACCGGTGGGCGAGCCACGCATGCCACAAGCTGCGTGTCTAACTAGTGGGAAGCCCCTGCCTGTTTAAGTACTAGAAGGGAACAAAGCCGGAAAACTGCCAAAACCTCACATAACCTAACATAGTCCTGCACAGGCGAGCACACTTCATGTTATGGGAACAATTTATCGGACCCAGTCTCAAGGCTGCGAGAACACTGGTTATCAGGCCCCTCCAAGGCTTTGGGAACACTGCTCCTCTTAGGTTTTCTTTAAATCAACCTCTGAAGTTGGAGAACAATTCCGTCTGTGCCAAGTCCAACTGTTGCATGAGTGAATGGTGATCTAGGCTTGAGGACGGACCTACAAATAACCGTGCTGCAAGTAAACTTACAAAGAGACCTTCGTAAATTGCTTTTCTAAAAAATATGGACTCGATCTGATCTACGACAAGTAATACACTTGTCTGACCTTTTCAAGGCCTGGAGACTAACTGGATAAATTAGAGAAGCAAATTAATGATAAAACATCAGATGCATCTATGTTACAAAAGAGGTGAGCACAGTTTTATGAAAATACAGAGGACTAATACCTAACCCCGCCAAGGCACAGAACCTTGCTATAGAGACTATGTCACAGTGAATCTTGGAGGGAGCGTCTCAGCAGACTGCAAGAATCAGTAGGTCAGGTCAGCCTAGGGCACAGACACTTAAAAATGAATTGTGCTATTGGGTAAGGGATCTCCCAATAGATTTCATGGCTAGTACTTCTTACCGTATGAGACTCTCCACGTGAGAGAACTTCCAGTACCCTTATTTATTTCACAAATATGTGCTGAGGATTTTTCACTAAACTGGGTGCTGGGAATACAACAATAAGTAAGAGAGGAAAGTCTGTTTCTTTAAAGGCCTGGTGCGGGGGTGGGGGGGGAGAAATGTAGATGAGTAGGATTAAGAAAAAATGAGAGAAGGCGATACGATAGAATGTAACATGGATGGAGGGCAAACTAAGTGTTGTACAGGGCACTATTTGAGTTGTCATGGTAAGCACAAACCATAGCAAAGTTCTTGGAAAAGTCTGTGTTGGTCGTTCTATGGTACTAAACAGATGGACATATACAAAAAACAAAAATGAGGTCAGGATCTTAGTGAATGAGGGTTAAAAGGAGCACCCTTTTGGTTTGGAGAGCTGGGCAGAGACTACATCATACAAGCCCTTGTCGGCCAGGATAAGAAGCTCAGACTTCCTTAATAGTAAATAGGAGACACTTGAGGGGACCTAAAGGCAAAGGAATGACCTGGCTTATATTTGTAGAAAGATAACTCTGGTCCTGATATGGAAATGGATTATAGCAAATAATAAAATCAGGAAATCTAGGTAGGAGACTGTTGCAGTAGCCCTAGCAAGAGATTATCTTGACAGTAACTACTGAGGTGGTAATAGAAATAGAAAGACTATACAGAATTCAGATTTATTTTTGACATAAAACTGGCGGTATTGGCAATTGCTTTAAAGCTAAATGAAGGAAGTATTTTATATTAAGGTTTTTGAATTGAACAGCTATGTGATTGATGGAGCCATTTACAGAAATTAGGGGGACAGAGAGGATCTGGGTATCAAAAACAAGCAACCTGACCCCACTAATGATCCACAACAGAAGGAGTCACAGAAATTATAGTCCTGTAGAAGTTTCCATGTGGGGCATGTAAAGAACCTTCTAGAAAATATTACTACACTTTGATATTTTGTTATACCAATAGCTGAATCAATAAAGGTCACAAATGACATGCTTAGTCTCAGGCAGAAAAAGTTCAGCAGCCAGATTAGTTTGAGTTTATTTATTTATTTTTTTGCTTTCTAGAAATGGCAGTGGGGGAAAGGCTCCATATTAGTGAGTTCATTCTTGGCTGGAGTATGATGAATTCACTTATTGGAAATGTTTCTTAATGGGGATGAGGGCTGAGATCCTGAAATATTTATCTATGATTTTAAATCGAGGCAGGGAGGAGGCACATGTAACTGTATATGTAAACATATGATGTTGTCCAGGAAGCATTCCTGAGGAATGTCCTTTCACTTTGGACTGAATGCTAATTCTCAAGGAAAGAAGCATTTTGTCTTTGTGGTTTAGCTATAATGAAAACATCAGGAAAAACACATGCACAAACAAATTTTGTCTGTTTGTTTGTTTATTGCCACACTAAGGTCTTTTGGATGATAGCCCAGTGACAAATCTCTTCTCTGTCTGTTCCCTGTTTTTCATTCCTGTAGGGATAACGGGTGGCAGCCAGTCTTCCGTACCTTCTATGTGCTGAACCTGGACATCATTTCAGGGCCCCACAGAGGAACAGAAGTTTTCTCCAGCTAGTCTAAAATCAGTCTGGTTGTCACCAGGCCTAAGCCCAAACTTTTCATGGCCTATTGCATGTAGTTGGATGGATTCTAGACTCCTTGTAAGAAAAGTTAGCAAGCAATTTAAAATGCAGGGTCCAACCTAGAGGGTATTATACTAAGTGAAATAAGTCAGAGAAAGACAAATAACATATGATGTCACTTATATGTGGAATCTAAAGAACAATATAAATGAGAAAGAAAAAAACGGAAGCAACCCTCCTTGATCTGGCTCAGTGGAATGAGTGCTGGTCTGCAAACAAAAGAGTTGCCAGTTCGATTCCCAGTCAGGGCACATGCCTGGGGTTCTGGCCAGGTGCCCAGTAGGGGGCACACAAGAGGCAACCACACATTGATGTTTCTCTCCCTCTCTTTCTCCCTCCCCCTCTCTCTAGAAATAAATAAATAAAATCTTAAAAAAAGAAAAAACAGAAACAGACTCATAGACACAGAGAACAGACTGAAAGTTGCCAGAGGTGAGGGGAGATTGAGGGAGATAGATGAAAAAGGCGAAGGGATTTAGAAGTACAGATTGGTATTTACAAAATAGTAATAGGGACATAAAGTACAGCATAGGAAATATACTCAATAATACTATAATAACTATGTATGGTGTCAGGTAGGTACTGGAAATATCAGGGGGAACATTTTGAAAAGTATATGATTGTCTATAGTGGTTATGAACGTATAACCACTATACACCTTGAAACTAATACAAAATAATATTGAATATAAGCTGAAATTGAAACATAAAATTAAAAAAATAAATAAAATGCAGGGTCTAAACTTTAGAAGTAGAATTGATCTGGGAGGCCTAGAAGTAGTCGGAACCACGTGAGTTCAGAGAGTCTGTTTAACTCCGTTCCCGGTCTGTTTGGTGAGATCGAGTTGACCATTTTCTGTCAGCCAGGTGGCTTTATCTCACAGCTTAGTTGAACTTTCCTCAATGATTCCACTGCTGTTAACATAGAAAGCAGCCAGATGTGTTAGCTAAGGCACATACTCCCCCCTGGTCCATTAGAAGGTAGTCTAGGGCTATCCTGTTATCGAGAACCATTTTTGCTAAGCAGTGAATAGAATTGTGTAATATTTTGAAATCCAGGCCTCTCTCATTAGCTAGCCTGGCCATGGTGGCAATGACTTCTTTAATTGCTACTGTGTTATAAATGGTGCCTCCCACTAACGCTACTAATAATCTTATTAAGGTGTTGACCCCAGCAGTGAGGAGCCCTGCTGTTCTTTCCCTCTTTTTCCCCTGGTTTGCTGAGGAGCAGAGGTAGTGTGGTTATAAATCTGTACATATTTAGGGTCTGAGTGGGCTCTTGCTCATGTCCACATACCCCTCCCCAGCCTGTTTATGGTTTAGGCACTGGGCTGCCCAGCCCTCTTTGCTGAGCCCGTCCCCACTCCCAAGAGATATATAACCTTCTCGTAAGATCACTGTCTCGGGTTGACTATGGGACTGGTTTGGGGGGAGCATTGAACCTGGGGTGGACAGCGAGCAGTCTAAGGGCTGAGAACCACGGCACCCCAGGCACCAGCTCCAAACACAGAGTTCCCTGCAGTGCCAGGCTGCTAGCAAGTCAAGTTCATCTTTCCTATTGCTCAAAATCACAATTCATTTCACTGTTTACTTCGCAATAATCACCGAGTCTTGTTCTACTGGCTTCTGGTGGTGGGCAGTTTGTGAATTCATACAATCTCTTTCCACTGGGGTGCCCAACCTTTCTGGCGTCTCTGCTCCACATTGGAAGAAGAAGAGTTTTCTTGGGCCACACATTACATACACACACACTAACAAAAACTGACAAGTAAAAAAAAGTTTTTATGTAAATTTGAGATTTTGTGTTGGGCTACTCTCATAGCCATCCTGGGCTGCATGTAGCCTGTGGGCTGCATGTTGGACACCCCTGTTACATAATAGGGATGGCATGTGAAATCACTGACAAGCTCATTAAAGTCAGGGTCTGTGTTGATATACCAGGACAAGTCTATTGCTTGGAAGCATCACTGGGCAGGTTCCACTTGCGTGGCTGGGAGCAGGTTATCTGTTTTGGGATCTCCCAGGTAGGGAGTGCAGTTGGTTATTTCCTCTTCTGGTAAAGGGCAGGTATGTAAGAGTTTCCCTATTTAGTTTGGGTTGTTGGTGGCAGATCCGCCAGTCAATAAAGTCCCATCCCTTCTGAATATTTTGAGTGACATTATAAAGGAGATTGGTTTGCCAAGTGAGCACAGGGTGAGGAATCGGTAAGAGGGAGAAGATTGCTAGGAGGATAGTCATGGCTTGATACAGGCCTTGCAACAAATTAGTTGGAGGAATGAATGAAGTTAAATCAAGTAGCTATAGGCATTCCCAGAGGACTGCAGATGAGGAAAAGAATATAGATTATGCAAGCCCCTATTAGAAGGCAGAAGCCCAAGATCAGAGCATACTTAAGATTCATTACTTATATGGTGTCCTATCAAATAGTATCTTCAGGTAAGACACCGGCTCATGGAGCATTGTGGGGCCTCGGGGTCTTGTGGAGCTTCCACCAATTCCAGCCCAGGAACTCATTTTATCCAAGTGTGATGCATGCACAGAATGACCCCCTGTGACTTTAGAGCACAATGAGTAGGTAAAACTACTAGATAGGGTCCCTTCCACTTTGGTAGAAGCTGGTCTTGAGGGCTGCCAGTTCTCCATGTCTTGCGATGTACCCAGTCTCCAGGTCGGGAGGGATGAAGGGTTAAATCTGTGGGAGCCTGTAGTACCTGACTTTCATGAACTGTAAGGGCCTTCATGGTTTCCACTATTTGGGACGTATATTTCAATTGCTCTGCTCATGGGGGTTGAGCGATTCCTGTTCTTGGATATAAGAAATTGGCCTTTCATACATTAACTCAAAAGCACTTAGTTTTAACTTTTTGGAGCAAGGCATATATGCTGTAAAGCTACTGAAAGGAGCCTTATCCGATTCTCTTGTGTTTCCTGGCTTCATTTGGATAAAGTTCTCTTGGGAGTCTGATTAGGCCTTTTCTCCTTTCCTGATGATTGAGGGCTCATCAAGCCAAGTGTAGTACCCACCTGACTCTTAGGGCTTTGGTAATATCTCTTGTAAACAGAGAGATAAATGCCCGCCCGTTGTCATTCTGTAGAGATTGGGGGAGCCTAAACCTAGGAATTATTTCCTTCAATAGGGCCTTTATCACCTGAGTTGACATCTCGGTCATGGTGGGGAAGGCTTCCACCAGCCCAGAGGATGTACTAAGAGGTATCTGAAATGAACTGGCACTTTAGGCCTGACAGTGAAGTCCACTTATCTGGCTTCACCCCAGAGGTTGGGCGAGGCTGAGCGTTCAGGTCATTGGCATTGCAGGTTGGACAAGCATTTATTACCTACTCAGAGGCCACTTACCATGGAGTTGCCATGGTGATTATCAGCCAGTGGTAAAGGGCTTTCCTCCCACAATGGCTTCCATGATGGGCCCTCCCAGATGGCATGCACAGCTGCAGTTTTAGGGAAGAAGGATTGGCCATGTTGGTTAGTTAGCTACCCGCTATTGACGAGCTCCTGTTTGAGGCTCCCCCTTTCTGTTCTATGGAGTTCCTGCTCTGGATATATTAGGGAGTAATTTGATGGGTTAGGCTTTCCAGGTGGAAGGAATTATTGCTGGATAACTTCGCTTGAAGCAGCTCTTCTGGCCACCACCACACCTGCCTTATTATTTCCCTATTTCAGCAACTCCCTTTGGGTGTCCCTTACAGGAAATGACAGCAACCTTTTGGTATTGTAGAATGGAGAAAGCGTACCAGGAGTCCTTACAGATGTTCAGGGTCTCCTTTTGGCCAGTTCTAGGGACCTATTAATTCAGCCTTTTGAGTGGAGATCCAAGGAGGTAGGGCCTCCACTTCTGTAGTTTTATTTAGGGTGCTAGTCTTTTACCTTCTTTTATGAAGCTGCTTTCTCTCACGTAATCACGCTTTCTCTCCATTTGGGAGGGGCTCACTTTCTAGGTCTGGCTGGCTGCAGTCTATTGTATCTATTATTTCTATGCAGCGATGTTCCAGATTTCCCGGCTCAATTGAGAGTCAAGCGGCTGTGTTTAAAGTGCGGCATGTTTTTATGGTGACACCTGGCTTGTCTAGAAGCAAGGCTTGAACCTGGATTGATCTCCCAGGTGACTATCATTCTCTCTCCTAGGAGTTCATCAGGGCTTGAACCTGGTATAGGGTCCAGATGGTTACAGGTTGTCCCAAAGTCAATTTTGTTTGCCTCTTTTAAGGGAGTGGTTGTAGTAGCAACTGCCCCTAAGGCACAGGTGGCAAACACAAGCCCCCATCCCCCCACCCCTGCACCGAATCCAGCCCTCTACCTTGTTTTATCTGGTCCAGGCACCTTGTTTCTACCTAGAGGCAGCACTGAGCTCTTCTTAACTGTTAAGGAGTAGTTACATTTATTTTTATTTTTTTAAATTTTTTTAACTTTAAATAAAATTTAAAAAGAATATTTATTTTAAATTATTGTTGTTCAATTATAGTTTTCTTCCCTTTCCGCCAACCCCTCCCTGCCACCCTAGCCTTACCTCCCTCCCTCCCCTGTTTCCACCTGCCCCTTGTTATTGTCCATGTGTCTTTTATAATTGTTCCTGCAAACTCTTCACCCTTTTCCCCTATAACCCCCTCCCCTCTCCCCTCTGGTCACTGTCAGCTTGTTCTCAATTTCAGTGTCTTTGGTCTTTGCCGACAGCTTGGAGGGAACTGGAGAGCATTATGCTAAGTGAAATAAGCCAGGTGGTGAAAGACAAATACCATATGATCTCACCTTTAACAGGAACCTAATCAACAAAAGGAGTGGTTACATTTAAACAGGGCTAAAATTGCATTCGTCCCTTTGAAGGCAACCTCGGGGCTGAGGTGGTCCCCCAGGGAAAATGAGTTTGACACCCCTGCCCTGAGGTAAGGAGGCCATCCTTTGGTTATCTGATCTAATTGTTCAGATAAATGAGCAATTACCTGGGTCAGAGATCCAACTGAGTTAAGGCCCCACCCCCAGTGCTTTTCTCTGTCTCATCAAAAGGCTTTGTTAAACCCGGGCAACCTAATGGTCTGGAAGCAGCAGTCCATTGAGTTCCCAGAAAGCCTTTCCACATTCTGAGTTCCATTCAGATCATTCATTGTCCTTCCCTTTTAGGCCTTCTGCAGAGGCCTGGCAAAGAAACCAAAATTAAGGATCCAAATGTGGGGGAATCCCACCATCACCAAGAACCCTCTAAGCTGTCTTCTTGAGGCTGTAGGGGTGACGGGGCTGGTGAAGCTGCAGGTGGTCTACTCCCTCTCCTGAAGCAAGCTTCTCTGTCTCTCAGTTATGATAAATCCCCGATAAGTAACTTTCGTCTGGGGTATCTGAGCCTCTTTCCTCGAGGCGTGAATCCCTTATCGGCCAGGTAGTTTAGGGTGGCTGTGGTGTTCCTGACTGGCAATTCGGGTAAGGCTATCAGTCAATATGTCATCTACATACTGAAGGAGGGTGCCCTCCTCCAAGTGTAAGGCCCTTAAGTCTTTGGCCAGGGCCTCCCCGCAAAGGGTGGGGAGAGTTCTTAAATTCTTGAGGTAAGACCCTCCAGCAGAACTTCCATTTTTATTTTTATTTTCTATTATTTTTTTATTTTTTACTTTATTGTTGTTCAGTTACAGTTGTCTGCATACTCTCCAATCCCACCTCCCTTCCCTGCCATTTTTATTGAGTAATGGAGGTCTTTCCACTCAAAGACAAAGCTCTCTTGGGATTCTGGGTCCAAAGAAGGCATCTTTCAGATCTAGGAAAGCACCAAGTTCTACTGGATGGTGGGTGGATAGTAGGGTGCAAGGATTGGGGTCCACCAGGTAGATGTCTTTGCTGGCCTCATTTACTGGCCTTAAGTCCTGTACTATCCAATATCATCCCGTCCTGAGAGGTGGGGTGTTCCAGCCTGACTGGCAAGGCCTTACAAGCCCCTGCTTGATTAGCGCTTGTATTATTGGGGCTATTTCTTCTAAGGCCTCTTGCTGCAAGGGATGTTATTTTTCCTTAGGACAGCTGTGTCCCGGCGTTAATCAGACAATTATCGAGCTAGCCCCTTTGTCCCGTCCTATTGTCCCTGAAGCCCTTGAGCTTGTACATGGACATTTGGTCCTGGTAATTCAACCCCCTCATTTACTGGAGATTCTTTTTGTCCCCTATTATCTAGGAACATGACCAATTTGTTTCTTTTTTCAAAAGGGACATTTACTTCCATTATATTTCCATTCAGACAGAGGATTGCTCCTGGTTTACGCAGTAAATCCCTTCCTAGCAGAAGTGGGGGACATTCTGGGATGCGCGGAAATGAGTGACTAATTCCCTTCTGTCCAGTTTACAATTAAGGGGTTCAATGAACTGTTGGCTTTCT
The DNA here is from genome assembly GCA_004026765.1 of Micronycteris hirsuta. Lineage (NCBI taxonomy): Eukaryota > Metazoa > Chordata > Mammalia > Chiroptera > Phyllostomidae > Micronycteris > Micronycteris hirsuta. The sequence continues at coordinate 1,036 of PVJI01004590.1, read as the reverse complement.
GAGTTCCCTGACACTCCCATAATGTTACATTTTTTATTGATGAGTTTGCTTGCTCTGGTGTTCAAAACCAAGTATGTGGCTTCTGTGTCAACTAAAAAGTCAACAGCTTCACTCTCTGTGTCCAGTGTCACCTGGGACTCCCCAAGAGTTATTTGGATTTTCTCAGGAGCCACCTGAAGAGCCCCTGGGTCCTAACAGCCTCTGTCTGGGCCATCAACAGCTGTTTATCTGAGGGAGTCCATGGAGACAACCCTCCCTGCCCCTCAACCATGGGGACAGAAGGAACATTCTCCTTTCCCATGGCCTTCCTTCCTGCATATGGCATGGCTGATTAGCCCCAGCTTCTTGGGCCAAGTCATTATTTTCTAACTCTGGGTTGGGGTAGACCTGGAGGGGACAAATAAGAGAGGGACAATAGGCCCTGAGGTAAAAAATTTGAGTAAAGGTGGATATAACTTGGACCAGGACTGGGGCTCCTGACTGGGGGGAAGGAGGAGGGTGGTCAAGGAGGCGGTAGTGGCAATGCCTGGATCAGCAGGAGGTGCTTGCAGCTGAGAAGAGGGAGGAAGATGGAGGATCCTCGCCGGGCGAGTCTAACACTGTCGAGACAGACTCCTTTTCTTTAAGGATGATGACAGTGGGCTCTAACTTGCCTTGCTTTAGAGGCCCATATCTTGATACAGAGCCATAAAAATCTGAGCCTAGCAAATTTCCTCTCATGTCTTTGTTCTTTGGCAAAAGAAGTCTAACTGGAGGACTGGGTTATAATTTAGGCAGCTGTCTGTGGGCCATGTTTCCCATCTTCCGATTTGTATTAGGACCAGGCCTTGTTACAGAAAAAGACGTCCGTGTTCTGGGATGGAGTGTCTGGGGCCTCTTGATCAGTGTGGTGGTTGACACACAATTCCCATACCTTAGATCTTTGGTTCGGAATTTGCCTTCAGCTACCTATAGGGGGATTCTTGTGATTTGTGGGCACACAGATGCTCTACAAGCTACCCAAATAAGTTTCCCTACTTGTGAAGCCTGGAATTTA
>PVJI01004589.1:0-105496 GCA_004026765.1 Micronycteris hirsuta | reverse complement strand
AGGAGCTTATACCCTTTGCAACAGCATGGATGGAACTGGAGAGCATTATGCTAAGTGAAGTAAGCCAGGCAGTGAGGGACAAATACCATATGATCTCACCTTTAACCAGATCATAACCAACAAAAGCAGAAAGCAAGCAAAACATAACCAGAGACACTGAAATTAAGAACAGTCTAACAATAGACAGGGGAGAGGGGGGTGGGGACAATGGGGAGAAGAGTTTTCAGGAACCACTGTAGAGGACACAGGGGGGAGGAGGGAGGCTGGGGGGGAGGGACGTAAGGGGAAGAAAGGGGAGAGGGGAGAGGCTGCAAATAACTGTAATTAAACAAAAAAATTAATTAAATAAAAAAAATTAAAAAAAATTAATTAAAAAATAAAAAAAATAATAAAGTAAAAAAAAAGTTTCAAAATTTCATTTTGGGGACATTATTTCTTATATCATTAAATGTAAGTCATTTCTTACTACCATACCATTCAACATTGTTCTTTAAGTTTTGAGCAGAAGTTTTGAGCAGAAGTTTCAGATGCCAAGGCATATTTAAGTGACATTTAAAAATCAACTAAGTGATAAACTTTGTACTGGTTTATGCTCATGGCAGAAAAATTAACATTTCTTATGTGTCATTATCTTGTTTTTCCCCAAAAGGAACATGAATTAATGGATTCTTATCCTACTTTTCAAAACTACAACTCAGTAAATAGTTATTGGGCTTGAGGATTGGCTAATCTCTGTACTACTCCACTTCCCTCCAAAGGGCTATTGATTGCCTATACATTTTTTATGTTGATAGAATTAAGTTGTTTTTGTAGTTTATATTATACAGTACAAAAATAGAAGTACATTTTTGTAGTTTATATTATACAGTATAAAATATAATGAAAACATGTATGTATAAATTACCTTATATCAAGTCTTATTTCTAATATGTATTTTTCTTCTACCTGAATTACATAGGCATTTAAAAGTGGTCCAATGTGAAAGATTGTAGAATGAATTCAGAGTAAAATCTAGATAATCCACCCATGATGTGTATTTTGTAATATATTACTTAGAGAAATATCTATCATATTCATCCTTATCCTTAAAATTTAAACTTTCTTAAGATATCACTATCTGTACTGTACTTTGAAAATATTTCTTTATTTATCTTTATTAAAATTTTCCATGATTATTATATTACTGTTTAGCATAAATATTAAAAACTGTGAAGAGAAAAAGCTTAGTGTTTTTATTAGTATCAGAATATTCTTACATTATGTCTCATGGAATTCCTTAATTTTGATTTACATTTTTTGCTATTACTATATATCTAAGTAATTTTCTATACTCTTCATTTAATTTTGTAATTCTTGTTTCTTATTCTTTGCTGACCAGAGCCATAGAAGGACAGATGGTGGAGGCATAATGAAAGCACCAGAACCCTGGCTTAGGGCCACCTCTGTCACAGCACAAAGCCATTGAAGAATCACATTTCCATGAAAGTGTTTTCTAGGATTTGGGGGAAAAAGTAGAGGCACTGCTGTGGAGAAAAGGTAATTTCCACAAAGTTGCTTAAAACTGCTGTTTTACTAGAGAGTCTCTTCCATTACATTTATAGGTTAATATGTTTACACTTAAGAGTTGTTTTCAATATTCATGTTTTGGTTGTAGCACTTTCCCCCCATAAAATGTAGAAGGTAATGGCTGCAGTCCATTTTCAGTTTCCCTCAGGATTTAGAAATACTGGACGCCAGAAACTTAAATCTCAAAACACTACAGGAAAGTTCCCCACTGCTTGAGGAAGGATGGCTGTGAGGCAGCTGCATGAAAATAGATGGATGGATACTTATTTCTTTCTCTTTCTAGATTCCAGGGTCTAGAAGCAGGGTCTTGTACATTTTCTCTTGGTATCAAGGACAACTTGGGGCCCGGTCCTCTCAAAGTGAGTACTCAAGCAACAAGCAAGAGAAAACTAGGTGAAAGTAATGGCACTCTGTGAGTCATCTCTTTAGCCTTTTTTTATTGTCCCAGTTGCTCACAGACCACACCTTATACATTATTTTTACAAAACTAAAAAGTAATATAATTGATAGAAATGGGCATTGGAACTCATGTCACTGCTCATGGATTTCTGTCTCCCAAGTCACAGCCAAGGTTAGGATAACCCAGTGCTGATCATCATATCCAGGGCTGTCTAGACAAGATAAAAATGTTCTCATAAGCACTTTTGCAGATGTGAAAAATACAGGTGTGTGTAAATTGCTGGCTCAACACTTATGTGATATGATTACAAAATGAGAACTGTTATTTGATTTCTTATATGTTTTTACAGAAAAGAAAATGAGGGAGTGAAAGCCATTTTATGGAATGTGTTCCTTGGAGCAAGAGCCTTGCCTGAGTCCTCTGTGTACAGAATGAGAGAAGAAAAAAATCTATATTTGCTCAATTTTAGCTTTAGTGTTCAGGCTAACTCTTCCTTCTTAATTCATATTTCAATTTTGTTGTTGTTGTTGTTGATGTTACTGTTCTTTGCTGCGGCCCTTCTGCTTTGAGCTCTTTTTAAAGGAAAGCACTTGGAAATTTATTTTTTTAGTGATGGAGAAAATCCTTTGTCTCAATTTTCAGCTGCTCTATAGCTAAATTTTCTTCATTTGACTTTTTATTTCCTGTTCCTTTCCTTCTGTATACAAATTTTTGACATAGATCCTGTACTAGATTCTTTTTGATTATTACTCATCTTGAAAAGACAGATCTTCCCAGATCAAAAATGTGTGGGCGACTGTGTATCTGTGTATGTGTGTTTGATTCAGGCTGAAGGGACTCTCTATTCCTGGGTCCTGCCTTTTTTTCTTCAAAGTTTCCTATTGGTGATTGCTGAAGGGTGTCTTGTAATCATAATGAGAACCACAAGGTTTAGTCAAATTGTTACATTGGTCTAGAAAGGAGGGATGTCTGTGGGAAACTCACCTGGTCCAGGTGAGTGCCCCCAGATATTTCTAGCTGACAACATCAACATCTATAGATGTAGATGGCAGAAAATAGCAGTACTGTTGTAGCAACAGTAATATGACATCAGTAGGTGATAGGAATTTTTAGCTCTATTATAATCTTATGTGAACACCATGTTATATGCGGTCATGGTTTACCTAAACGTCATTATGTGACCATGAGTGTAAAATGTTATTTTTATTGTAAAATAAACAATAAAACAAACATTACTCTGAGTGTATCAAAGTAGAGGTCAGGGCAAAAAGTAGATTAGAGTGTGGCTGAGAGGAGAATAGCCATAGAGGAACCAGAGAGAGTGAAGGTAGTCAATTCTGAGTTACACTTGGAAAGGAACTGAAAAATGGGTCTGCAGTTGGAGAGGGATGTGTGGTCAAGAAAGGTTTTGTTTGGTTGGGAAGAGGGCGGCAAGGTAGGTGGGAGCTAACCTACTTGCTTGTTCACCCAACTGAGACACCTAGCTGATCTTCTGAAGAACAGAGTGAACAGCCAACAGAATCCCAGTTGATATGAAGTTTGGAAGCCAACAAGTACAGAGGATGATTAAAAAGGGACAAGTAAGACAACAAGACCTGGAGCTGTGAGAACATCAGAGATGATTCAGAAAGAAGTCAGAAGATAAACACCAACAGCTGAGACTTCAGAACTTGCATGATTCTTTTTTTTTCTCTTCTTTCAGTTTAATTCATTTTTTGTTTGATTTCATTGTTTTGTTTTCTTTATTCTACTTTCATATTGCATTTCAATTTTTCTTCTTTCACTTCACTCATATTTCAATAATACACTACTCTTGATCTTTTACTTTTTATTCTTTTTATTCAGATTATATATTTCTTATCACACTATTGTTATTCCAAATCCTACACAGCACCCTTCCATGTTGTTAATCCATTTTGCCATTGTCCTGAGCTTTATTACTATTGTGGTTAGCTCTTTATTTTTTAAAAATTATTTTATTGTTCAATTACAGTTGTCTGCATTTATCTCCCACCACTCTCCCCCCAACCCCAGCCACTCTCACATCCCTCCCCTGCTTCCAGCCACCCTTGGTTTTGTCCATGTGACCTTTATAGTTGTTCTTGAAAACCCTTCCCCCATTATCCCTTCCTACATCCTCCCTGGTTACTGTCAGTTTGTTCCTAATTTCAATGTCTTTGGTTATATTTTCTTTGCTTGTTTGTTTTGTTGATTAGATTCTACTTAAATGTGATATCATTTGGTATTTGTCTCTCACCACCTGGCTTATTTGACTTAGCATAATCTTTTCCAGTTCCATCCATGCTGTCACAAATAGTAGGAGTTCCTTCTTTCTGCTGCATAGTATTCCATTGTGTAAATGTATCATAGGTTAACTTTATGTTCTCACACACCATGCCAAGTGTCTATCTGTTACTCTATTTCTCCTCCATCTAACCTCACATAAATGCTCTGCTTTCTAAAGTCACCTCACATTCTTTTTCCCTTATAATTAGAGTCTTAACTCACCTTTTATAAAAAGTGGCTAGTTGGGTGAAATATCATGGTTATTGCTGTGCTTCTCCAAAGGATCTCCTATTTTCACTACCTGTTAGTACTTTAAATCCCATAGAATACTCTCCTGCTGTCTTACACCATTTGACATTTGCCCTACCCCTGATCAGTTGAGCAAGAAATTTTATCTCATTGTTTCCTTTCTTGTTGCGGATTTTGTCCCGTAAAATCTGTGGGGGACTGCTACCGATTGTGTGAATCAATTTCACCTAGAGACACGCTTGGAGAAAGGAGTCCGGTTGTCACGGGTCTTTCCTTCCATCTTGGAAAAGCCCTGGGCGTAGCTTAGTCAGGCTTTTTATTAGAAGTTTTAGGACATATTTACATTGGATTGATTATTCATGAACTTATGCAGAATCATGGGTTTACAGCGAGGTCATGAAGGTACATGAGAAGGGGATAGCTAAGTGGTGGGTTTACTTAGTAAGGTAAACATTTGGGGTACAGAGCATTAGGATGTAAATTCAGGTCTCGTGGCAGACAGGACCAGGGTAGTACATTAAACAGGAGACAAGTAAATTGAGGGTAAGCTAACTAGGGCTGTTAACTCTTAGGACTATAAAACACTGAGACAGAGAAAATTTTCATGGATTCATTAACTTAAGTCTCTTGACTCCAGGAGGGAGAGACTCAGCAAGTCAGAGAATTTCTTAATAAACATTTTTGCTAAATTCCCGTTAGAGAATTCTTTTTCCACTGACGTGGATCAGCTGTTCCACACAGGAGGGTTTCTTCACATGGAGCCGTGCTCAGACACAGAGATTCCTGGGGTGGCATTTCTCCATGCCTGTGTAAAGAACTCCTGCCACACTTTCTACTTTTTTTCCTCTTTCTTTTTTCTCTCTCTTTTCCCCCATCTCTCAACCTGGGCTTTACTCCTTATTCTTATTAGTTAGCTTCCTTCATTCTCTAAAAATCACTTTTCTCTACTGTAGATATCTCATATTCATTTTTCACTTTTCTACAATATTCCTATTCACATTCCACTTCATTAAATTTCATTCCACTGTTGATGTGACCGACCCTGCTATAGGTTTTCTGCAGTTTTGCTCCTGTTGGTCCAGTAAGTTTTAAGTTTCACTTCAAGCCTCATGGTATACTCTTCTCCCTTCTTACCCACTGTTCTCATAGCCCTTTCATGTTATACTTACATTGTAAATTTTGCTCTCTCCCTTTCTTCGCCTCAGCTCTATCCAAACTCTTATCAATTTTCCTCCCTCTTACCACAGAACAATATTTCCCCCTCTTATAGTCATTTCATATTCCCTTTCCACAATCCTTATTCATATTTATTAATCTTAGTTCTATCATGGTTGAGAGTGCTAATGTAGTAGGGGGGTCCTTTTAGCAGGCATCAGTTTGGTAGTCTGGTAATATGACTTTGCTAACCAGCACCTGTCTAACAGCATAAAGACAAGGTGGGAGTTGTGAATACCAGTAAACCCGCTGGAGAGGAGGATGCACCAACAAAGGAGCCACCAACAGGTAAAAGCCCAAGTACAACAAAAGAGCCCACACAAATGGAAGAAAGGGCAAACCTAGAGCAACAGGACAAGGATATAGAAGAGACTACACCATCAAGTCCTACAGAACTCCTACTATAGAAATTCACCCTACAAAGACAGCTAGCAAAGCAGAGCATCTGGAATTTCAGAAACAAACAAAAAGAGTCACCTAAAATGGGAAGACGAAGAAAGAACCCTCAGCCAAAAGCAATGGAAGGTTCCCAGGTAAAAGAGCTAAAGGAAATGGAGGTGAGAAAACTATCAGACATAGAATTCAAAAGAATCTTTATAAGGATGCTCAAGGAACTCACTGACCACTACAGGGAACTGAGTGACAACAACGACAATATGAAAAGGAAATAGAAACTATAAACAAGAACGAGGAAGAAATGAAGGATGTAATTTCTGAAATAAAAAACACACTAGAAGGAATTACAAGCCAGCAGGATGAAGCGAGGACTGACTTAGTAGCTGGAAGACAAGGTAGAAAGAAACACAGGTAGAGTAGCTGCATGAGAAAAGACTAAAAAAAATACAAATACAGCTTAAGGAAACTGTAAAACAACATGAAATGCAAAAACATTTGAATCATAGGAATATCAGAATAAGAAGAAAAGGAGCAAGGAATGGAAAATGTGTTTGAAAAAATATGACCAAAAGTTTTCCCAACCTGGAGAGGGGAAAAGCCACCCAAGTTCAGGAAGTACAAAGGGTGCCAATCAAGATGAACCCAGAGAGGACTACTGCAAAATACATAATGGAAATGCCAAGTTTTAAAGACAAAAAGAGAATCTTAAAGGCAGCAATGGAGAAATAGGAAGTAACACACAAGGGAGCTCTGAAAAGACTAGCAGCTGATTTCTCAATAGAAATATTACAAGCCTAAAGGAATGGCAAGAAATATTCCAGTAATGAAAAGCAAAGGCCTATAACCAAGACTACTTTGAATTAAAATGAAAGGCAAAATAAGGAGTTTCCCATACAAAAGTAGGCTGAAAGAATAAACCTCCACCAACCAGCCATGCAACAAATGCTAAAGGGACTTCTTCAAGAGGAGGAAGAAAAAGAACAAAGTAGAGGAACACAGGTACAAATGGGAAAACATTAATAAGTACCTATCAATAATAACCTTAAATGTTAATGGATTAAAGGCTTCAATCAAAAGACATAGAGTAGCTGAATGGATAAGAAAATATGACCTGAACACATACTGCCTACAAGAGACTCACCTCAGAGAAAAACACCTATACAACAATTTACAATTTGCAACAGCTAAGAACTGGAAACACCCTAAGTGCCCATCTGTAAATGAGTTCATCAAAAACTACGGTACATTTACATGATGGAATACTACACATCAGAAAGAAAGAAGGAGCTCCTACCCTCTGCGACAGCATGGATGGATCTGGAGAGTATTATGCAAAGTGAAAAAAGCCAAGAGGTGAAAGACAAGTACCATAAGATCTTACCTGTACGAGGAACCTAATGAACAAAACAAACAAGGAAGCAAAATAGAATCAAAGACACTGAAATAAAGAACAAATTGACAGTAACCAGAGAGGAGAGGTGAGAGTATAATAGGAAAAAGGGGAAGGGTCATCAAGGAACATGTATAAAGGACACATTGACAAAGCCAAAGTGGTGTAGGGTTGAGAATGGGAGATGGTGATGTATGGGGAGAGGGGGAGTTGTGGGGGAAAAATGGAGGCAACTGTACTTGAACAACAGAAAAAAATAAAAATAAATTAAAAAACAACTTGGTAAGGTAAAAAAATTTGTTTTCATTTATTTCATTAAGACTCTTTTCAAGTCAATAGGAGTGATCAACAACAAAAACTTGCAAAGACTTCAATCCAATATGTATTACATATTTTAAAATATAGAGTATATAATATGTAATATAATTATAATTATCTAATGATAGACATGTAGATATGCTAAACAAAGGGCCTTGTTATTCTTCATATTTCTGTCCCCTCATTCTGTAAAAAATTAATTCTAGTTAAGGGCATAACGGGGTGCTGAATGATTATTGGCTTGGAGGGTAGAAGAATCTTGCTTCACTTTGAGTTGTCTTTAGATAATGACATTAGATAATGACATTAGTTGTTTTAAGTTGTCATTAGATACTTGGGACAACTCTAAGATTCTGACATTAAATAAAAAGACCTGAAATACAACTAAATGTGTTCTGATTATTGAAAAAGAGATGTGTGAGTAATTGCCTGTTCATCCTTTCATCTTCTCTATTCAAGATATGCTATGTTATTATCTCAACTTGCTAGAGCTCTGACTCTGTTATGATCTATGATGATGTCTGTAGTAGAAATGAAACACTTTGTGTTTAATGTTACTGACTTTTAGAAATTTTAGTTTTGATATGGAAAGCATGAATATTTTTACATAATTTATCAATTGCTACAAGTAAAATATTACATGAATTTACAAACTGGAAACTTCACACTTTTCTTTGTCTCTGACATTAGGCACATTTTGACATTTTTATAGAACTTTTTGAACCTCAAATTTTGGTTCTTCACTATTTTTTATATCTATATTGCTAGATCTTATGTACTCTGATTAACTTCTTTTTGGGAGAAAAATTTACAATAATCATTTAGCTACAAACACTATAAAACACTAATACTGACTATACTGGGTATCCTGTCCAGACATATTTTCTAAACAGTATGTCTCTCTATTTCTATATACCATCTCTTTCTCTCTCTCTCTCTTCCCAGATATTTTACTAGGCAGTCTGCCTGAGTATCCTGGGGCGTATCTAAAAGTCACTGTGTTACAAACCAAGCTTATTTATAGCTTTTTCTATGCAGAAAGACTCCCTACAACATGCACATTACATTCAACAATCCCTAAATCTACTTCTGTCAATTGATAGCAATAGCAAAAAACCAGTTTCCCAACTTGTGAATTCAGTCTTCTCAGGGGCTGGGTGAGAGGATGACGGGATTAAGCAAAGGAAAAAAAAAAAAAGACAGACTCATGGGCAGACAACTGTTCGATGATTACCAGAGGGAAAAGAGAGTGGAAGAAGGGAGGAGAGGTTAAAGGTAAGAATCATTGTTGATGGAAGGAGACTTGACTTGGAGTGGTAAACACACAATACAGTATTCAGATGATGTATTACACAAATGTGTACCTGAAACACACAATTTTATTAACCAATGTCACTCCAATAAATTCAATAAAAATAAAATAATATTTCAAAGCTATCATAACTTGCTTTGTTCCAAATTTAATTTATCTACAAATCATATTGATTTGGTATTGAAAGTATTTCTTGAATGTCTTCTTATTCTATTTCTTTCCAAACTTTAAATTTTAGTTCTTTTATGTCTTTATTATTTTTCATTCTTTATTGCATTTCTTCTTATCTATTTGTTTATTCTGAAAGTCATTACAGAGAGCCAGTTGTGAGTCAGTCACTATGTGGACTTACTTCAGACAGGGTTCCTCTCTAATGGTGGTAGTTAGGCTGATGGGATGGGAGAAAAGAGCAGGAACCAGACTAGGCTCACAACTCCTCTCCTTGTAATACTACTTCCCATCTTTCAACCCCAAGAATGACTTCACATTACTCTTTTCCAATACAACAGAGGTCCTGAAACACAAATTCTACTAAAGACTCCAATTTGATAAGGTGTGAAATCCAGATTCCTTCGAGACACAGAACTTTGCCTGCTTTGCCAGCATGGCTTCTTTCCTACTCTTTTCTGTATTACAAAGGACAAGGCATTTGTGTTCTCCAATAAACTCTGAGCAGAACAACACAGAACAAAATAAACATTGTATGTTAGTGATTGCTGTCTTTGTACATGCCTGAAATGTCCACTTTCTCTTCTTGTCTGCCTAACCTATCATTCAACACTCAAGTAGAACCTCCTCAATGAGAGAATAAGATTCTTTTCCAAGCTCAAACATTACCTGAGCTTCTAGAAAAATACTTCTATTATAGTAGCTGTCACATTAAAATTCAATAATCTTTTACATGTTTGTTTGCTCAATTAGATTGAGCTTATTCAAGTCAAGGGCTGAGATATTCATTTCTGCTATTTCTGGTACCTAGTTCAGTTCCCAGTATATTAGATATTTAATACAAGTTTGATGAATGGATAGATGAATGATGGGGTGATGAATGACAAAAATGTGCTTCCTTTTAAAAGTATTAGCTTTGAATATACCATTAGTCTTGCTCTCATTTCAGTGCCAACAGTTTAAAGAGATTTCAATGACATAATTCTCTGACCCTGGAAATAAATTCCTATATTTTACAACTCTCAATACAAAGATCTAAAAAATACCTCTCAACTTGTGCATTAGATTCTTTTACATTTTTAAGATATGAGGCATGTAGGGGAGAGCCTAATGGAAATTCAAAATGGGTTTGAAGGATATCTCAGCAGTTACATGTAAATAAGATCATTCTGTTTATCTTCTTTTCATTTACCAAGAAAAAAATTAACAATACTGGGGAAAAATAGATCCTGCATTTTAAGTAACAACAAGCACAACTAATAAACAGAAAACTACAGACCTGTCAGCTGGAAGGAAGAAATGGCATCAATTTTATAAACAATTCACTCAAGTATCAACAGTCAGTCTGACAGGGAAAGAAAGTGAACAATATTTTTCAAGATATATTTTTTTGCTGAATAAATATTAAGCGAAATTTTGTGTCAGCTGCATTGATGGCAAGTAAAGGTCATGCAAATATGAAGAGGCCATATTTCCAACATTAAATAATTTTTTTGTTGAGATACATTTCCTTTGAAGTCTGAAAATTATTGAAGTGTTATGAGTATTAACCCCCTTTCTACAACAGAACATCTGAGTAAGATTACGAAAGATTCTTCTCTTTCTGATAATGGAAAGAGTCAGGTATAATCACTGAAATTGTAAGATATATATAATTATCTTCATATTAGCCACACCATTCTGGTGATAATAGAAGGAAGTCATTGAAAACATAAGAATTATTGATTTGCAGACCAACTGATGTGATTATCCATTCACTTATTAAGAATGCTTTGAATTTATTACAAAGGTGATCAGGTTAAAATTTTAATGGAATAGCATCCTTTTCACAGTTTGGGCTCTCCCAAAGTAAATCCTTATATTTTGCTGTAGACACTGGTAGTATATTTCGAAGGTGACCCAAGAATGCTGGTTGGAGGGAAAGCCAATGAAAACTGGAATCTTGATCCGGTTATTTTTCTAGGCAACTGGACTTAATCTTGCTAGGGAGTCTCAGGAAACCATGTAGAATGAACCTCAGAATGGTACCTCCAAATAATGTGGGACTGGGACATCCACTCATTGACAACCATTTCTCATTGACTGAAGGTTGCTCTGGGAGACACATGCCTACTGCACTGATGGACTGACCTTTGGACTAAAATGCCCTGGGAGCTTGAGGATGGACAGAGCCTCCAGTTTGTGCAAGAACTACCCAGCATAGCTGCAGCTGAAGTAAATAGAGCTGGCTCTGATGATGTGGTGTAGGGCTCCAATGGTGTTCATGTCCATAAGCATTTGCATTTCATTTATAATTTCTCCAGAAACTACTTTAAATATAAAGATGTACATTTTTGTTATTTATTTGTATGAAGAAATAGGAAATGACCTGGAAAAAATAAACAACAATTAACAATTTTGGAAGAGTCATAATGTGCTGGTCATGATACATATGTGCATTCTATTTTCCACTGTTGTTGCTATTAGAAGCAGTCTGGAGATAATCCTGCTTTGAGTCATTGTGAAGACATAATTCAATGAGGATCTCTTCTGGTCATTCTTCAAGACTTTTCTTTGAGTGGTTCATGGAAGTGAGATAGAAAAAATTTCTGACAACTAAATGAGGAACTTTGCAAACCATCTTTTTGTATAGATAGAGCAGACTTCCTCCTGGGCGTTGGAACAGTAACTAATTTTTCTTCTTTTTTGCTAATAAGGTATGTCTCAAATCCTCTATAAACTCAATCATCAAGCTTACAATAGTTATAACATTTTCATCAATAATCTTTTTCTGAGTAAATTTTGAGCAAAATATATGTGAGCAGAAGATGCTTACCATGTTCCAGGCACTGTTGTAAGGAGAATATCTGAATAAACATATCTAACCTTGATTAAAACACTGTGAAGGAAAAATACTATTTTATTTATTGTATAGGTAGTGAAACTGAGGCACAGTGAAGTTATGTAGCTTCCTAAAGGTCAGAGATATGGGGAAGTGTTAATCTAGGTTTCAGATCCAGGTAGCCTGACCCTAGACTCTGCGCTGGTAACAAAGAAGTAATTGGCCATATCAGGATTTGAGTCAGAGCGTAACTTAAACCAGGATCAGTGTGATTCCAAAACATGTGTTTTAGGGGTTATTCAGAATCATGTCACTTCGCAATCATCACTTCAATCCTCTTCTGTTTGTCCAACAGTTGGATTTTTCAAAGTACAAATAAAGTCACATCTCACTTCATCATTTGTTCACTTGAAACTCTTTGGTGCTTTCCCATTGTTTGAAGGATCAGGCCAACTCCATTATGCAGTTCCTCTTGACTTGCTGGCTTCACATTCTGTCAGTCTCTGGATGCCACATTCTAGTAACATTGACATTCTTACAGTTCCTCGTTTCATAATTTCTTACCTCTCTGTTTGGGATACCTTTCTCTGATTTCACAAGATGTCACTCCATTTTTTTTGTAGCATTAAAAAAGATATAACCACCTTATGAATATCATTTTTCATCTGAGCCAGGACATATTTTAAAAGTGAAATGAGGCACTATTAAAAAGGTATGTCAATAATACTGTAAAAGCAGGGGAGCTGAGGGCTTGGTAAATGGGGGAGAAGGGGGGAAATGGGGGACATCTGTAATAGTGTCAATAATAAAATTTTTATTTAAAAAAGCTATGTCAAGACAACCATGTAAACTAGCATTTCTAAGGCAAATGAAGACTCATGGTTGTGTGGTTGATGAAAGTCTTCCTGTCTCCCCATCTCATTTGTTAAGTACTCTTCTCTGTCCCTGTATCTCATAAATGTTATATGCTTTTAATGATCTACTGAAATTAACCATTTTTGAGAGTCTTTCAAAAAATATAAAACTCATCATAATAGCTCTATTTTGCTCCATTTGTCTCACTTCCCTAGCTCAGTTCATTCCACATGTTCCACAAGTATTTGTTTAACGAATGGACTCACCATGCATTTCCAGGAAGCTAAGAGTTGCATGAGAGTGCAGGTTTATGGGACCTCTCCGTTCACTATATAGGAGCAGGGGTGCTGGGTGCTCGTGGGACTTATACAAAAGGGGTGACCAAATGATGGGGGGGTTAAATTGAGTTCATTTTTGGCATGGCTAAGTATTGGAGTTTGGTCTGAGGGAGGATTATCTGGTTTGAAATGCAATCTTGTATCTATATAAAACTGGATTAATGGGAAGGACTTACTGAGGTTACAGTGAGGAACAAATGTGAGAATAAGAAGCATGCAGCCCAGAAACTTTGGCAGGGTCCAAGCTGGTATCAGATCTTTCTTACAATGAATTTAAACATTTCAAAATAATAATATCTTAAAGAAATAATCATTCCCTTCTCTATGTTCTAATTGCTTTTTTATATGTTCACAAAATAGAGATAAATATAAAAGATTATCTCTAATTTACATCATTTTATATGTGTGTGTTCATATCCATTTGATTATATACTTGTTTTCCTATTAAGCCTACCTTTTGAAGGACTAAGTACTATGTATTTTTTCTTGATTATAATTTCTGAGAATTGAGATATACTTGACATATAATATTATATTACTTTCAGGCATTCAAGATGATTTGATATTTGTATATATTGCTCACCACAATGTCTAGTTAACATTCATCAGCACCCTTCAAATTCAGACTTAATTTGTACACTTTGCAAGTTTTATGAAGTGGGTTAGTTATTTCTAGTATTGTCTCATCTTAACTTCCTGGGATTTTATTTTTCTCATTACTCCCATCCTCAGCCTACAATCCCAGGTCAAGTAACTAGCTATCTTTCTCTCTCTGCATCCCAGCTCTGACCTTCTCTCTCTGAGAAATACTTTATATTTTGGAATGATGGCACATTGATTCTCACCATCAGTGAAAGGGTGGGAAGTGGGATACAAGCCTTTGGCTGTCTCATTAGAGCTTGAACAGTAGCTTTTACCAATTTACTACTTTATCTCTTTTAATACATGATATTGAATAAAAGAAAAAACCCATGGAGACTGAAACAAAGACAATTGATGAGGAAGATCTTAGGCAGCATTTATTAAGTAACACACAGGGCTGGAAGCCATACTTAACTCAAGTTTTATATTTCTAATTCATTGTTGCTTGGTTTCTGACAGATAATGCTTTCTGCTTTTTAAAAGACTAATTTCTCTTCTGAACATTCAAAGACTATGGAATTGATTAAAACTTACATATTGGATTTCATTGAGAAGGTAATTATATCAAGGAATCTAGACAGTCATCTACACTTATATGTGACCCAAGCAGGAGCAATTGTCTTCCCTTCTTTTTTCCATTGTTCGTGAGCCATTATATCATAGTCCCATAGTCAAATAGCATTTTGAAGGGCAGAGAAGATATACTAATTCCTCTAGAAAATTCATATTTACACTTTAAAATCTTTAGTCCACAACATAAAATTTTATTCTGTAGTACACAAAATACAGAATATTATTGATTCAATCATTCCTCAACAGGCATTCTATGAGGGCATATGTGTTGCATACCATGCTAGGGTTCGGATTGTAGCATTTGACCACCATACTTTGAGGATCTTAGCCTGGTGAAGACAGATACAATGTAACTGGTGTTAAAAGAGCAAGGGAAAAGATGTTTTCTTCTTTTGGAAATCACAGTCATGAAATGCTCAAGATATAAAGAGAAATAAAGTTATTTCATTTAGAAGAAGCAAAACAAAAAATAAAGTTGAAGAATATATGATTTGTGTGAAAAACAATAAGAAAGGCTGAGTGGCTAGAAAGTAAAGGAGTGGGCCCTGGGGAGCAGAGTGAATTGATTTGGGATTTAAATGTCATGTGGTCAGTGACAAAATGATGATGGATGACTACAGGCAGGAGAGACTGAAGTAGGTTGATACCGTCAATACTTAGCATCTGAAGTACAACTCTGGTGAGAGAGAGAAGAGGAAAGTGTGAGGTTAGTTAAAAAGGAAAGAATCCATTTCTTGTATGTGTTGAAGGCACTGAGGATTTCAGGTACACCCACCACTGTTGGCTCCTGGGAGCTAGACAGGAAAGAGCTGAGTACCTTACATTCATTGCAGCCAGGCAGCTCCCCTCACACCATGGAGTACAAACCTCCAGGAAGAAGTCTTGCCCAACCCCCACCTTCAGGGTTGCAAACTCCATAGAACAGTAAGGGTAGGCTCAAGAACCCCCTGCTGGGAAAGAAAGAGAATCTCCAAAAGTGCTCTTCCTGAAATTTTATCAGGTACTGACAGCTACATGGGTTCTTTGGGCTCTAGACTGAAACCAGCAGAGCAGAGAGATTAGAAATTGATGCAACAAGGAGTATTCAGGGTCCCAGGTAGTCTTGGCATTTATACAGAGCTGCCGTCAGCACCAAGCAAGAAAGAGCTAACCCTGTTACATAAAGTGGCCTCTCACGTGACATGGACAGCTAATTCATCAGAAACTGTATTTTGATGGAAATAATCTGGGACAAAACAAGATGTGTGGTGCAGGGGTGGGGTACCACACCCACCATCTTCCCTGAGACTGAACAGTACCTCTCAGGGGATATCCAGAGATCACAGTGTCTTGATTGCACCAGAAGCCCTCTCTAGACAGGAGGAGGTGGTACACGTGGTATTGTCGGACATTAGATGAACCACCCCTGTGCCTTGTGCTGACAAAAAACCAGCAGGGCAGAACAGTGAGTGCCAACCAACCCTGAAGGAAACAGCCACAGATCGTGGATCTCTTGGAGCTTTGAACAAGCTGCCTAAAGCTAGACTGAGAACCAACTGACATTATCAGAGATGGATCCAGACGGAGAAGGAAGTAGACACTCAACTCTGCTGAGACGAGTTCCACCTCATTTTTTTTTTCATTATTTGCATTATTTTTCTACTGCATAGCTCTTTAACATTTTTTTGTTTCTCCAATTTTGTTCTTATTATTTCACTATTTTTAAATTTTAGTTTTATTTCAAATCTCTTATTTCACTCTTCCCTTCTCTTAATCCATTTGCCTTCTTCCTTCCCTTTCTTATTTTCATTTTAAATTTTATTCTTTCCATTTCTACATATGTTTCGATTTCTCACTTTTCGGATTTCTCCTCTCTCCATCCTCTCACATCCAATTTTCTTTTCTAGTCATCTCACATTCTTTCTCCCTTTCTTATAATTCTCTTATTCTCTTTCCACCTTTATTAATCTTTGCTCATTATGTGTTGATATTGTGATTATTGTTGCATTTCTTCAATTCTGTTCCTATTTTTCACTATTTCAAATTTTATTTCAAACCTCATGTAATATTCTTCCCTTTCCTTACTCCATTTTGTCTTATTCCTTCTCTTTTTATTTACATTGTAAATTTTATTTTCAGCCTTTCTTCACCTTCTTTCTATTCTCTTCTTATTTCTCCTCCCTCTGCCCTCTCAAACCATTTTTCTTTTTGTTAGTCATCTCATATTTTTTCCTTTCACATAATATTCTTAATCACTTTCCACTTTAATTAAGCTTTGCTTATGTGTTGTTGATATTGTTGTTATGGTTGTGGAGTATTTTTGCTGGTGTGTGTTTTGTTTCCTGGGTTGTTTTGTTCTGACAGCACCTATACAATAGCATATAAGATGTGGTGGGAGTTGTGACTTTCAGTTAGCCAGCTGGAGAGAAGAACCCACCAACGAAGGAGTCAACAACAACCAAAACCCAATTGCAATTAGAGAGCACACATACACTGCATAAAGGACATCCTTAGAGCATCCAGGTATGGAGATCAAGGAGACTGAACCATTCCAGGCATGTTATGAAATATCTCTGCCCATTATTGATCAGATACTCTTTTATTAAGACCATTATAATAGTATGTTAGGAAAGACACTCATTGAGGATGGCTTCCAAGGTCAGAGTTTCATACACTGTGCCCTTGGGTAAGTCATTTTCAATCACTTCCTCTTCAGGTATGATAGCAACTGCCCACTCTAGTTAGCAGAATAGTTCTAAGGATCAAGTGAAATTGGTGTGAAAAGATATTGAAAAGTCAAAAGCAGTACACAAGTCATAGGTGTTAGTTGCTAACAGAATATGTTCAGTGGAGTTATAAAATTTTCTGAGGAAAGCTGCAAACTAAATATAAACTGTATTAGAAGCCAAGAAAAGTATTTCCTTGTTCTTGAATGGATCAATTCTTGACTCTGGGTGATAATAAATAGAGAGTAAAGCTATTGGAAGACACTTCTAATAAAATAATTATGGGCATGAAAAGAGAAGCCAGAGGCAGAGTACTAAGGGCCAGAGGCCATAACACAACTGGAGCAGGTCCGGAGCCTCAGCGTGGCTAGATTTTGGCAGAGGATAGGAGGAGTTTGCTTTTTGTGTAGATCCCTGCTGGATACATGACATTTGTATTCATTACTGACTCCCTTGGTGGGTTTTATTACTGCTGTATCAGAGAGTCTCTGGGGGGAAAAAAAGAAAATAGATGGACCCAAAGACCTTTGATATATTGGAAAACAGTAAATGTCAGCAAAAAGTAAATCTTTGTCTGAAGGGTATGTGAAAATAAGTAATTAGCACATGTCCTGACATGCCCTTATGCTGCTTAAAGAATTTCACAATGGCATTTTCAGAAAGTCAGAGAGTTATTTTCCTAGTGGAATAAAATATTTTCACACTATCCCCCCCAAAGTTAGATAATTAGGAGAGGTCATACAAATCATTAATATATAAGTAATAATTATAGTTATTAATGAATAATATCTCAGACCTTTATGTTTATTTTCATTTAATCATTATAACATTCCAGATATGTATTGTAATCTACATTTTAGAGTTTAAAGAGTTGATATGCCTAGATTAGGATTGCATAGCTAATAGGTATTGGGCTAGAATTAAGACCTAGATGATTTTAATTCTAGGTCTTAACCTACTTTCTCAAGCACCAATCCTTGGACCATGTGTCTTCATGTCAAAATTTTTACTGGTTTGCTGAATAATTTTCAGAGGAATTCATGATTATATGTTTGACAAGTTTTGATGACAAAATTAAAAGTTAGATAGTCTATGTCTGTTCATATTGTGAATTTGAGTCATGGAATTCAGACATCCTTACACCATATTGACTATATGAATAAATGAGTAAACAATCTTAAATGCTTATAAAATTGCTTCTTTGTATTGAGGGACAACTCTCACATATTATGAAAACCAGACTCATGTGCTGCACACAGACACCTCTGAGGAAGTATATTTTCCTTTCTCTCTAAGTGCACGTGGCACTGCCCAGGGTTCTTCCCACAAATTCTTCTTCATGTGGTTTCACTGCACCCTTCATCCAATCTGTGGCTGAAAATACTAAAGTGGTTGCTTAGAAACATCAAATTTGTAAATTTATGCGTTTTCAGAAGGTTGCATTGAAATGCAGGAGTAGCATATGGTGAGCTGACATGTTTTGTCCTTTAGCCAAGGAGAAGTGTAGCCTTCTGTGATCTCTCTAATTATTTCATGGCACTTTAAGATGCCAAGCTGAATTTAGAGAACATCAAGCCTTCAGGGCTAAGGAAAAATAGAATGTACTTTTTGTTTTCAGTATTTAGGACTAAAGTAATTGTTGTTCTTTTCAAAAATTAATTAGAATGGTTTTGGAAATCTAAAAGCAGAGGGTAAGTTTTATCTAAAGGATAGCATTAAGGGCTTGTTTTTTCCCCCTGAAATACAAAGGAAGTAAGAATGTTTATTAATGTGAAAAAAAAGGCAGTCCTGAAGTGAAGATATTTGATAAGACAGAGTTATTATGATCCTAAGTAGTTATCAAAATCTATTTAATAACTACTGAAAGAGAATACAAAAAAGTAACTCAAGTGGAAATTGAAGACAGAGTCAAAACATGAATACAAATAATAAATTAAGGAATTGAGGTCCTAGTGACTCGTATATGTTAATTTCTGTAATGACATAAGCTTGGTCTGGAAGGAAGCATCATGAAAATTTTAGCTAAATAAACTGAATAATTCATTCATTCTCTTGTTCTAAAAATGAACACCAATTCATCTTGCCCTGTCCAAAACCCTTTAGCAGCCTTCTGCATGGCATGGAGGATACCCATGTTATCTTGACTTCTTTCAAGACCAGCCTTGTATTTCATACATGGGGTCTGTAAGGAAGGAGATAACTGCTGCTACTTGGATGACCTCGCTGACAGTCCATACAGTGTAGAGTGCAAGTATTTTCAGCAAGGGTACTATATTTACAGAGACTGTTGCAGATATGAACATAGCAAATCACTAAACAGGAAGAAGTGACTGCTATGGATCTAACTGCAAATTTATCCCTAGTTGCTTCCTCAAGTCTCTCACCAGTAGTTGGACCAATTATTGAAATGAATATGGGCGAGGCTGAGTCAAGAAATTCCAACTTTGCAACTGTAGGCGCAGGTTCAGAAGACTGGGTGGATGCCATTAGTTTGTCCTTGGGCAGCCCTACTGTGGCTGTACTTTCCCTTCTTGCACTGAAGCACCCCTGCAGGGCTTAGTGACCAAGGAAGACTTGAAGAAGGAGTGGCCTGCAGTGAAAATAAAGCTGCAGTTGGAGAGTGACGCTATGGGGAGAACTGTGTGTATCTCCATGGAGACTCCTGTGGTCTGTGTAGGTTGCAGGTCCTCCATCTGATGGATGCTGCCCAGAGATCACAACACATAAAATCTTGCACTGAGGCCTATGAGAAAGACATGGAGCCCTTCTTTTCTGTCCAGTGCCACAAGGACAAAGTGTGTGGGATTTGCACAGAGGTGGTCTATGAGAAAGTCAACCCCAGTGAGCGCTGCTTTGAGATTCTCTCCAACTGCAACAACACCTACTGTCTCAAGTGTATTCACAAGTGGAAGAGTGCTACACAATTTGAGAGCAAGATCATAAAGTCCTGCCCAGAATGCCAGATCACATCTAACCTTGTCATTCCAAGTGAGGACTGGGTGGAGGAGAAAGAAAAGAAGCAGAAACTCATTCAGAAATACAAGGAGGCAATGAGTAACAAGGTGTGTAGATATTTTGATAAAGGACCTGGGAGCTGCCCATTGGGAAGGAACTGTTTTTACAAGCATGTAATACTCCAATGGCCATAGAGTGGAGCCACAGAGACACAAAGTGGGACCATCAAGCAGATATTGGGTTCAATGAAGGACCCACTCTTGGGAGCTCATTGAGGAAAGAAAGAACAGCAATCCCTTTGACTGTGATGAAGAAGAAGTTGCCACCTTTGAACTGGGTAAGATGTTGCTTATGCTTTTGCCTGCAGGTGGGGGAAGACTCTGAAAATGAGTGGGACTTGTTTTCACATGAGCTGAAAGATTTTTATGACTCAGATCTGTAGCAGCTGTGCATGACCTGTGGACCAGCCTGCAGAATGTCAGACAGGAGCTGTCCCTCAAGTGGTAGGGCAGGGCTCATGGTTCTCTCTCAGGCAGGCCTAGCCACTCCCAGTGCCATCACAATTTTTACCCAAGGCCTGTCTTCTCAATTGTTCACCTTTCCCTAAGGAGTATGTTGTTTTCTCTGGTTACAAGATAAAATTAAACCTTAAAGTTAGTATTTTTGTAACACAGATTTAACTCTCAAACAGTAAGTGTAGGTTTGTTCCATCATCTGTTTTCAGCCAGATTTATACAGTTGGAGGGTATTGTTTAAGGACTTTCAGCAGTCATTTTGAGGATCCTGGGTTAAAAAGTAACACCATTGACCCTACTTTGGCACCCAAGAATAGGAATGATGGGTGAAGGATCTGGACTGTGACAAGTAATCTCTGCTACAGACTCAAGAGGTGGATACTTAAGGTTTCTGGTGAAATCTGCACATCTGTGTTTTTATCAATTCCCTATCCTGCAATCTCTACCTCATGCACTTGTTCTGTGGTTTTGGTCTATTGTTTAATTGCACGCAAGTAATAAACTACTGGGTAACCATAACTAGGAAAAATAAAATAACCACCAATAATCAACTGTTCCAGGGACCTCATTAAGACATAGGGGTTAAAAGAAGAGACAGATGTGGATTTTGTCCTTATAGGACCTATACTTTTTGAGACACAGGCATATGAGCCAATATGGAACCCCATATGAAAAGCATAATGATACAAATATGCCATGGGCCTTCATGAATCTAGAGGAGCACTTAATGTAGTCAAGGGAAATTAGGCAGATTTCAAGGTAGGCTGATTACTGTAACAATTCCAAAATATCAACGGATTAACACAGTAGGACTTCCTCTTACTCATGTAGTTCTATATATTTGATGTATTTCTCAAAGCTTCTTTCACTTAGTATTTTGGAAGCTCTGAAATCTCCAGGGCCTCATAATGCACTTATAGATTCTATGTATGAGGATGGCAGCTGGAGATGAGAAGGACTGCATTTTTTTTTAAGGGTGAGGCCTGAAAGTAGGACAGAAATATGGGTCAATTATCTATTGACCACATTTAACCTCAAGGGGAACTGTGAACTAGGAGGAGCAAAAATACATTTGTTGACTGGCTATGTCCAATAAGGCATAGCTTATTGGAGGAGTTTTTACCTTAACCAAGCCTTAAAGATGGAACCTAGTACACAGGTGAAGAAGATTGGGCAAGGGCATTCCTGAAAGAAGGAATACCATGATAAAAGACATGGATGTGAAAAAAACATATGGGACACTTTAAAAACTAGAGTTATTTGAGTATAAATCACAGGTCATGATTAATGAGAGATAGAGCTCTACTTCTGTTGGGTTTTCCTGAAGTACACTTTCCAATATACCCAGTTGCCTATGTGATATGTATCCTCTGACAACTCCAACGTGTATCAGATTCAACCTATACAAAACCAACTCCAGGATTTTCTAAACCACTCCCTGGCCCTTGCCCTTGGAACCCTTCAAACACAGTCTTTCTTTATTCTACCACAAATTAAAGAAAAGTTGGAAAAGATTCTTGACATCAATCCAGAATTTCGTGAAGTTAATGTGTCACCAAATCTTACATATGTGAAGTTCAATTTTTTTCTTGAATGTGTTTATTTTTCCTTATTTCCACTTTAGTAGTCTTCCTCAAATTAAAATTATTTATTGCCAGATTTATCACAGAGGGCACCTAAATTCATTCTTTCTAGCCATCCTTTTCTGCCTCTCTTTAGTGTGTTATACACAGGGATCCATCAGACACCAGGCCCATTATCACTATGATCATCTGCATTTATTGGGTGCTTATAAAGCATGGTACATTAATCTTTATTGATTGCCTTGATTACCTCATTAGTCCCCATATAACCCAACATGGTAGGTGTTATTCCCATTTCAATGCATGAATGAGGAAACTGAGGCTTGGACGTTTAACTAACTTGCCCAATTTCACACAGCTATTAAGCAGAGTAACTTTTAAAAAATCTAGGTGGTTTGCTTCCTGAGCCCATGTTCTAAATCATTATGCTAAATATTCTGTCAGAGTAGATATTAAAACATTTATTTTTTGTTTGAATGGATACTTAAAGAAAAAGTGGCAAATTGACAAGTGCTCCATGTAAAGGAAGGCTATGTAAATGCATTTTATCTTGTTCATGTGGTAGAAAGGAACTGTTAACAGATTTTAAGAAAGCAGTGACCTAGATCTAGAGATTGGAAAGATATCTTAACTACGTGCATGGAATATGGCATGGAAGAAAAGATTCAAAGCAGAGAGTGATTCCATCAGAGTGTCAAAGAAATTGGCAAGGGCAGTAAGGAGAGATCAAATCAGGAGAGGTTTGAGGTTCTTTTAAGGTCTTGATGGCTTTCCTTCTTTGTCTCCTTCACAGTTTCATTTCCTTCCCCATTGTACCCCTGGTCAAAATGCAGCATTTATTGCATCTTTCAAAGACAAGTTCAATGTCAATGGACATATAATGGTGAAATTAGACTATATATATATATTTAAATATATATGATATAAAGATATATATATCTATATATATTACACACACACACACACACACACACACACAGAGCCCAAGGAAGTTCTTTAAGAAAAGGAAATTGTTTACTTTCTTCACATTCCATTTCCAAATGGCCTGATAATGGGGGAAAAATGTGAACTTACTAAATCTTGAATTTAGAGGAATAAATACAGTAAAAAAACTACTTAAAGATAAGGATCAATACCCAAGCTTGGTGAATTTTACTTTGGTGATTTTAGAAGATAGAGAAGAGTCAGTGAATGTGTGTTAATTTTGCCTAAGTTTTACTTATTCTGCTTAGTTCTGGTCAGAGATAATTATTTCAAATGATCCCAGATGAACTCTAAAATTTGGTTAAATATAAGCACATATGCAGTGGGAATAGAATGGTATTCAGTTTTCAACTATTGTTGTAAGTGATTTCAAAGAAATATAACATACAACACACAAAACATCCTTCTCTGTATGTGTGTGTATACACGCATATATATCAATAATTAAAATGAATTTCTTAAACAGAAGCCATCTTGGAATATTTATTTCTGATTATATGTGTGTGTGTATATATATATAAACATACACATATATTTGTACACATATAATTCAATATATGAGTTAAATAACACGATAAAATGTTGGGATAAATTTCTAGTTTCTACTTAAAATGGCATAAATCTATTCTTTTAAATAGGGTTTGAGATAAGGTAGAAAGCTTAATGTATAACATATTCAGTAAATACATCAGAAAATGTAATCACAAAATACTAGAGATACATGTTCTGCAAAATGTTATACAGTTTTACTGAGTGTGCAAGATCTTCATTTGTTGTAAATATAGAGTCCCTCTGTGCATTATTTAACTTTCAAAGCAATGGATTGCAGGACTAAAGTTATAGAATAAATTTCTTTATAGGGTAGTTATGGCACTGTATGTGTGGAGGGGTGCAGTACAAGAGGGAACAGTGCCTCTTGCTTTGCTCTCTGCCAGTTTTCAGTCACGTACCCTGCTACCCACAAGCAAATTGGGCCCTTCTGGTGCTGATTCCCAGGTGGGCAGGTTTGTGTACATTCAAGGATCCTGTGGGTGTCTCCAATGAACTCTCCTGTGAGGCCGGGAGTTTCTCCCACTGCCACCTCAACCCTCACAGGTGTGTTCAGTCAGAGGCTTTGAGGCTTCATTTCCCTGTGCTGGAACCCTGGGCTGTGTGGTTGGTTTTGCTCCCCAGTTGTTCCTCCCAGTTTATCTGCATGTGAATGTGGGACCGACCAGTCCACAAGCCACCCCCTTGTCTGGTCTGCCAGCCATCACCTTGCTGCGCATCTTCTCCACCCAGCTGCCTTTCTTTGCCCTTCCTACCAGTCTGAATAATAAATGTTTGATAAATGTTTTTTGATAAATGTTTTTTCTTTAATGCCTTGGTTGTTGGACTTCCATAAAGTTTGACTTTTTGTCAGTTCTGGTTGTTTTTTATTTTTAAATTTGTTGTTGTACTTCTTTTGGTTGTACAAGAAGGCACAGTGTGTCTACCTACATGTCCATCTTGTCTGGAAGTCAGTAATTCTTATAATTTAAATATTTTCATAATGGACTCAACATGAATGTGATTAAGAATAATATAAGTAAAATAAGATTTCCATGATAATTTATTGTTTGATAAAAGGAAGGGAACAGAATTAATGTTTGGATTTTTCTTATTGAATGATAATAATAATTGATCTAGGTGTCTGGGTGGGTGCAGTGGTGAAGGGGGTCAAATGGTATAGACTTCCAGTTATGAAATAAGTCCTGGGGATGTCATGCACAACATGAAGGCTATAGTTAATGATACTTTCTTGTATATTTGAAACTTTCTAAGAGAGTAAATCTGATACATCAGACAAGGGTTTGATCTCCAAAATATATTTAAAAACTTATACTAGAAACACAAACAATCCAATTAAAAATGAGCAAATGATCTGAGTAGACACTTCTCCAAGGAGGACATATAGACAGCCCATAGACATATGAAAAGATGCTCAATGAACTAGCCATCAGAGAGATGCACATTAAAACCACAATGAGCTATCACCTCACACCTGTCACTGTGGCCATCATTAATAAATCAAGAAACAACAAGTGTTGGCAAGGAAACAGAGAAAAGGGAACCCTACTGCTGCATTGGTGGGAATGTAGAATGGTGCAGCCCCTGTGGAAAACAGTATGGAATTTCCTCAAAAAACTAAACTTTGAGCTGCCTTTTGACCCAGTAATTCCACTGCTGGGAATATACCCTAAGAATCCCTAGTCACCAATTCAAAAGAACTTATCTACCCCTCTGTTCATAGAGGCTCTATTGAAAATAGTCAAGTGCTGGAAACACCCTAAGTGCCCAACAGTAAGTGAGTGGATCAAAAAACTGTGGTACATTTACACAATGGAATACTACACAGCAGAAAAAAAGAAGGAACTCCTACCTTTTACAACAGCATCGATGGACCTGAAGACTATTCTGCTAAGTGAAATAGGCCAATCAGTGAAAGACAAATACCATATGATCTCACCTATAAGTGTAATGTAATGAACAAAATAAACAAATGAACAAAATAGAACTACAGACATGGAAATATGGGGCAGACTGAAAGTGACCAGAGGGGAGGGGGAGGGTAAAATCATGGAAAGAAGGGGAAGAGACTAAATGAAGAACATGTATGAATGATCCATGGATGTGGAAAACAGTGTGGAAACTGACTGTGGGAGTGGGGGGTGGGATGGGTGGAGGAGGGCAAAAGGGGTAAAATGGAGACAACTGTAATAGAATAACAGTACAAAATTATTTTAAAAAATTTTCTCATCACAATATGTCCCCGAGAGGAAGGGGCATACATTCACAAAGTGCAATACTATGCAGCAGAAAGAAAGGAGGAACTCTTACTCTTTGCAACAGCATGAATGGATCTGGAGAGCATTATGCTAAGTGAAATAAGTCGGTGAAATAAGGTGGTGAAAGACAAATACCATATAATCTCACCTATAAATGGCATGTAATCAGCAAAACAAACAAGCAAACAAAACATAACCAGAGAAATTGAAATGAAGAACAATCTGACAGTAACCATAGGGGAGGGGGAGAGGGATAATGGGGGAAAATAGGGAAAGGGTCATCAAGGAACATATATAAAGGACACATGTACAAAACCAAATGAGGTAGGATAGAGAATGAAAGGTGGGGATGGGTGGGGAGGCGGGAGTGGTAGGGGGAAAGGGAAATGGAAACAACTGTACTTGAACAACAATAAAACAAGTTAAAAAAATAAAAGAACAAAAAAATTTCTCATCACAAGAAAAAAGATTTTGTAACTGTGTGGTGATGAATGTTAACTAGACTTATTGTGATCATTTCCAAATATATACAGTATCAAATTATTATGTTGTACACTTGAAACTGATAGAATGTTATATGTTAACTATAGATCAATAAAAATAATAAAATAAAATGTCCTTATCCACAAGGAAAAGTCAATTGGAGGTGTCAAGAATGTTAAATTATTATTAATAAAAATCAACTTTAAAAAATAGAAAAATTTATATACAGCAGCCCTCCCTTACCGGCGGTTTACTTTCTGCAATTGCAATTACCCATGGTCAATCATGGTCAAAAAATAGTAAGTGGAAAATTCAAGAAATAAACAATTCATAAGTTTTAACTTGAACTATAAGCAGGAACTGAAAAGCAAAGACCAAGCTAAGCTTCTCTCTTTGTCTCTGTCTCTGTGTGTGTGTGTCTCTGTGTTCTTTCTCTCTCTGTCTCTCAGACTACACACTTGCATCTCTCCTCTATGCATATCAACTTCATTTTAACTTTACCTGAAAACTGTTTTTCTCCTCTTTTCTACACACATGACCAGATTCAGTCAGGTCATATTGACCTCACTGATTGAATAGCCAATTGGGGTTTTTGGACCTCAAATCCAAATTCCCAGGAGAGAGAAAGCCTTGCCTGACCATCTGTTGCCATGTGGTTCTGGTCCTTGGGTCATGGTGTCTTGGGTCATCAGGACTGTGGAGGCACAATTTCTTTTTCTTCCCTTCTTCATTTTCAATAGGTTATTGGAAAATATATTAAAACAAAATAAACCTATCTTTGTATTTATTAAATAAACTTCAATTTGCCATAGTACATCTCTTAATGTAGCATTAAATTATTTGCAAATATTTTATTTAAGGATTTTTGTATTGATATTAATAAATAAAACTGGTATATACTTTTTTGTTTAGAAAATAATATTATTATTGTTTCCTAAAAATATTTTCAACTGTTCCTTAATTTTCTATGATATGTAACAATTTGTACAGCATTAGAATTATCTGCTCTTTGAAGATTTGATAGAATTTTCCATAGAATTTTACCTGGACCTGATGCTTCTTTGTTGGGTAATTTTTTAATAACTCCTACTCTTACTGTCTTTCTCTCTTAGTCATATGGAAATATTCTGTTTAAAATTTCTGTCTCATTATAATCAAATTTGTTAAATTATGTTTTCCTGAGATGTTTGTTATCTATTTCATCTGAGTTTTGGCATTTATTTGTATAACGTTATGCAAAATATTCTCACAATATTTTGAATCCTTCTGTTTCAATTGCTGTTTTATCCTTTTCTTACTCTTGTTCTTTAACCATTGTTACCATCTTTCCTTTAATCTTAGATCCACAATTAAATGCATTTAGTGCTCAAAATCAGTTATTTTGCTAAAGTTTTTTCAGTCATCTCCTGACTGGATTAAGCTTGTCCTATCATTGGCTCTTCAGGACGGGCTCATACAGTATTCCTAGTTCTTACAGGATTAGTCAATTTTCTATAGATGTGATGCTGGATTAAAAATCCTTTGCTCACACTCCTTTTCCTTGTGTTATTAAAACTCAACCTGTTCCATCTTTGTCTGGATTTAGATGTTCATATCTAGAATTCTGATGTCTTTGAATCTTCTTTAATTGATATGAGACTTTGTCTCTTTGTGTGGATAGATTAAGGATAACTTTATTTATTTTTAAATAAAGATATTGAAGTTAAATATTAAAGGACAGGGTTTTTTTTTTCCTGGTATATGGTAATCTTTCCAATAATATAGTTTCAGGATTCTTTATTTCTGAATGTTTTTGAATTATGTTTTAACATGTTTTCAATTATTTTAGCCTTTCTTTAATATTTCCAACTATGCTCTTTTGTTTTACTTTGAAATTTAAGCTTTTCTTTCCTGGACACTATATAATTTAATTAATATTACCCAAACATGTTGATATTTAATGTTACACTACTGTTTATCCTATTAGTGAAAAATTATTTTTATTATGAATGGACTTAGATGTTCATTTTTGTTCTGAATTTTGAAATTTACAATTCAGCTTTGTTGTTGTTTTGCAAGTTGCTGTTTAAGATTGTTTATTTCAGTTTGGAGTTTGCTTGCTTGCATTTGCTTGTTGGCTTTTTTATTAGGAAGAATTTTTATTGACTGAGATGTTTTGATTCTCCTCTTTTCTTTTAATATTAGGGATATATGGAGGTACTCTGCAATTTTTTTATTGATTTGGTGTTTTAAAAAATTATTCTGGAATGATAGTAACAAATACCTACATGTAAGATGAGACTTTCATGTAGCTAATTAGGTTTCTCTGTTTAAGAGTTCTCTTTTCTCTTAATTTACTGAGATGCAGTTTATTCAATGTATAGTGCTCCTTTCAGGGAAAGAGGTTTTGATTTGTAAGTGCATTTAATTGGAGATAAAAAAATAAGAACATCATAAGAATCAGAAGGATGATAATCTTGAAAATAGTTTAGAGTAAGCAAAGAATCATTGAATAATTTTAGAATAAGTATCTGAAAGATAACAATCTTAATACAGTCAGCCGAGTTCTTAATGATTTTTCTCTGTAGAGCAGAGTAAGTAACTACAGGAAGTCTTTGGGAAGAAAGTCACAGCTCAGACAACTTAGCATTTTGCTTACTGCTAAGGACTCAGCTCCTAAAATATGGGATCTTACATCTGGATAGCCAATATCAATTACCTGTAAGTGATGATCCTTGTATTTCTACAAACCTACAAAGCTGGTGACAGATTCTCCCTGTATAAAACACAGTGCCCAATAAAGTGTTAAAAATCATTTAATCGTATTCTTATTTAGGATGATACATGAAGGGAATTGAGTGGTATAGCTAGGTCTTGTACCCATGTAATATGGTTTTATAGGCTTAACAAATGGTCTTATTCAGAGTAAGCAACCATATTGATTTAAATGAAATATTTATGTAAATTGTTTTCACAGTATTCTTTAAGCAGAGAGCAGAATGGAAAAGTGTGTATACCGTTACTCCTCTTTGCCCATCACATTTACATGCACATATGGATATAACATGTATTAACAAAACTAGAGTTGGAAGCACAGGATAAAAGACAAAACAAAATAAAAATATTTAAATAAGAGACTTAAAAGAAAATTATAATTCTATTTTTATTTACCCACTTTTCCCCAGCATTTTTAAAAATTACTTTATTGTAGTTCAATTACAGTTGTCTGCAATTCCCCCCGCCCCACCCCACCCAAACCCACCTCCCTCCCTTGCTTCCACCCTCCCCCTTCGTTATGTCTATGTGTCCTTTATTGTAGTTCCTGAAAACCCTTCTCCCCACAGTCCCGTCCCCACTTCCCTCTGCCTATTGTTACATTGTTCTTAATTTCAGTGTCTCTGGTTATATTTTGTTTGCTTTTTTTTTTTGTTGATTATGTTCCAGTTAAAGGTGAGATTATATGGTATTTGTCCCTCACCGCCTGGCTTATTTCGCTTGGCATAATGTTCTCCAGTTACATCCATGTTGTCTCAAAGGGTATAAGCTCCTTTTTTCTCTCTGCTGCGTAGAATTCTACTGTGTAAATGTACCATAGTTTCTTGATCCACTCGTTTGGTGATGGGCACTTGGGTTACTTCAAGCACTTGGCTATTGTAAATTGTGCTGCTATGAATACTGGGGTGCATAGGTTCTTTTGGATTGGTGTTTCAGGGCTCTTAGGGTATAATCCCAGCAGTGGAATTTCTGGGTTAAAAGGCAGTTCCATTTTTCGTTTTCTGAAGAAATTCCACGATGTTTTCCACAGTAGCTTCACCAGTCTGCATTCCCATCAACAGTGCAGTAGGGTTCCCTTTTCTCCACATCCTCTCCAGCACTTGTTTGTTGATTTGTTTATAGTGGCCATTCTGACCGGTGTGAAGTGGTATCTCTTTGTGGTTTTAATTTGCAACTCTCTGATGGCTACTGATGCTGAGCATCTTTTCATATGTCTCTGGGCCCTCTGTATGTCCTCCTTGGGGAAGTGTCTGTTGAAGTCTTTTGCCCATTTTTTTTCATTGGGCTTTTTTGTCTTCCTGGAGTGGAGTCGTATGAGTTCTTTCTATATTTTGGAGATCAAACCCTTGTCTGAGGTATCATTGGCAAAAGTTTTCCTATATAGTTGGTTCTCTTTTCATTTTAATGCTATTTTCTTTAGCCATTCAGAAGTTTTTTTAATTTCGTGAGGTTCCATTTGTTTATTCTTGCTCTAGAGGACATATCAGTGAATATTTTGTATAATCCGTGAATATTTTGAATATTCTTGCTCTAGAGGACATATCAGTGAATATTTTGTATAATCAGTGAATATTTTGAATATTTTGTATAATTTTGTAAGTAATATTTTGTATAATGTTTAAATTTCTCCCATTGTCCTAAAAATGTTGTTTTATAGCTACTTTCTTTCCTGAGTCCAGAGTCCACTTCAGGCTAATTCCTTATATTTAATAGTCTTATTTCTTTAGTTTTATTTGATGTGCAACTGTTCACCAGAATTTCTTTGTACTTTATAACCTTGGCATTTTTGAAGAGAATAAGCTAGTAACTTTTAAAAATCCTGCTCATTTTGGGTTATCTTAGCTTATTAATTCTCATGGCTGCCTAGAAACTCCTATGTTAATTATATTGCAATATAATTTTGAAAGTTAAAGTATTTTTTTGTTATGAGGAAGCTGATCTAGCTTAGTCATTCATGGAGGACATTTCTTGTCCAGGTTAAGCTTCAGGCTTTGGAGTAAGGCAGATTTAGATTGGCTTGCTACCTTCCTGCAATTAGTTGTTCTTGTCTTCTCCAAGCTTCAATTTTATAATCTGGAAAATAGGAAAAATTTTGAATTCTCAAAGGGTAGCTGGAAGGGTTTTATTAATTTTATTTTATTTTTTTTGCTGTTGTTCAAGTACAGTTGCCTCCATTTTCCCCACCATCACTCCGCCCCGCCCCACCTATCCTTGCCTGTTACTCTCTATCCTACCCCTCTTTGACTTTGTCCATGGGTCCTTTATACATGTTCCTTGATGACCCTTCCCCTTCCCCTCTATTCTGTTATCCCCTCCTTCCTCCCCTCTGGTTACTGTCAGTTTGTTCTTTATTTCAATGTCTATGGTTATATTTTGTTTGCTTGTTTGTTTTGTTGATTAGGTTCCACTTAATCCCACCTTTATAGGTGAGATTATATGATATTTGTCTTTCACCACCTGCCTTATTTCATTTAGCATAATGCTGTCCAGACCCATGCATGCTGTCACAAAGTGGGTAGCTCCTTCTTTCTTTCTGCTGTATATTATTCCATTGTGTAAATGTACCACAGGTTTTTGATCCACTCATGAACTGATGGACACTGAGGTTGCTTCCAACACTTGGCTGCCATAAATTGTGCTTCTATGAACATTGGGGTGCATAGGTAATTTTGAATTGGTGTTTCAGGATCCTTAGGGTTAAATAAGATAACATATGCAAAGTATTAGGTAGGCTGCCTAGCATATAAACAAACCTCCATAAAAAATTGGACACATGCTTGTATTTCCAATGGGAAATAACATGAAAAAACTGACAAGCCAGTTTAGTGGCATTAAGTAAATGATAGCACCAATATTCAGGAGAGAGGAAAGTGAGTGAAATTACCTGTTTCATTTGAAAGCCTTTGAGGCATTTATGTTTTTAGTTACAAGCATTAGGTCTTTTTAATGTCTCATTTTTAACTGTATAGGGATTTTTATTTAATTTTCGAAAAACTACCTTAACTTATGTTTTTAATATATTTCCTTTTGAAATAAAAATCATAACTAAGGAGATTTCTTTCTGATAATGTAGGACTTAAAATAAGATTTACTAGTAAGTTGTTCATTTGAAACTAATTTATATGCAATACATGCTTACATGCTTATTTACTTAGAGAATAGTATTTTCTCAATGTACATCAGGAAAGCCCATTTAGCTAGCAATCAATTTGGGTGAATTGGCTATAAGAGTAATAGCTGCTATTCAGGTTGTGGGAATATGGATTCAGTTGGCACAGGAGGCATGAAAAGTGGAGAAAACACATAGTTTTAGCTCATTGAATCATGTAGAATTGATGGCATGAATGACCTTGACCTAAGCTGAGTCCGTGTTTGGCCACCTACCATGAGTCCTTCTGGTCATTCACTCTACTTTCTGGTGATTCATTCCAGTGGTCTTAAGCTTGTAACAAGCTAGGTTTTGTTACAGCTTTTCCTGCCCTGCTGTATTTACAGACAACTTTCTTCTTGGGTGAAGAATTCAGATATTTTTAGGGAAATTTACTCTATCAGTAAGGCATTTAGGTATCTTGATGAATAACATTTTACTTATTTAAATTTTTCATAGATACATTTTAAAAATCATATAGATGGTAAAAATCATATAGGTGGTAATTAAAATAAATATTGAATTGGTTATTTTTCAGACTTTGTGTTTGATAGTTATTGACAAGTTTGTCTAACTTGTGCTTTGAACTGGTCTCTAAACTGATATTGCCCTTCATATCTGCTTAGTTGTCTCTAGTTTTGAAGATTAAGTATTGTTAGGGCATTTAGCCACAGTTCTCATGTCAAGGTCAGAGGTAGGATGGATGGAAACATGAATCAACCACTCACAAAATGGGCTGCCTGCCTGGTAAGAGCCCTGGGTACTGTGTGGAGTTCAAAATACACAAAGAGCTCTGACACCTAAATACATTCTGGCTCGAATGTGCTTGCAGGAATTCTGTACAGGGTAATTTCAGCACAACAGAATTCCCATTTTATTCAAAAGTAGGGAGGCTTGAATTATCTAAATTTGTTATCACCTCTGCCAATAGAAATGCAGAAGACCAAAACAAAAAAATTAAAAAGAAAAAATTTCAAAATACCATCTCGAATGTGAGTGTGTAGGGTGATTTGCACTTTTTTCTTCATAAGCTTTTGGTCATTTAATTTTCTCATACTTTTTACACAGTGTTATTGATTTATTTTCTTTATCCTCACTAAAGAACTTTTTTCATTGATTTTCAGAGAGAGAGGAAGGGAAAGAGAAAGGTGGAAAGAGAGACACATCGATGCAAAAGAGGAAACATCTATCAGTTTGCCTCCTGCACACACATGCACTGAGGAGGGGACATTGAACCTGAGACCTAGATATGCTCCTTGACCAGGAACTGAACCCACAAACTTTTAGTTATAAGACAACACTCCAACCAAACTGAGCCACACTGGCCATGGCACAGTGTTATTGATTTTGCATATCTATTTGCAACAGCTAGAAAGTCACTTGAAAAACTGTTTAAATAGCTTATAATTTTGATGCCATATCCTTAAAGAATTTAGAAATCATTTTTTCTTTATAGTACACTATTATAATTTTCTAATACTTGTACACATTCTTCTTACATTTTAAGAGTAGTCTTTTTTTTGAAATTGAGATTTGACATTCAGGTACATTGACAGGTAAGTGATCAGGACATTTGAAAGAAATCAGAGGTTATTGCCGGAAGTGGCCTTCAGTTGATGAGGCATTCATGTATCAGATACATTCTTTTTAATTTATGATAAAGTTAGAAACACAGTGTTGTTATTTAAAATTTTTTTCCCAGTGGCTCAACACAACAAAATTTATTTCTCACTCATGTAAATTTTTTTCACATAATAATTTCTTAAAGAGTTGTAAATACTTTAAGTTTTACTATTGATTGTAGTCAGTCATACGATTGTATCTACAATCGATGTATCTTAATGTTGCAATTGTTAGGCGGCTTTTTAATGATTATATCTATGACTGGTATTCTTTATGGTGCTATTGTATGGTAGCAATCTGATTATATCATCATTAAGTCATTAAGATTTTTACATTGTCTAAAGACACATTGGAAGGATAGAGGCTTTATGTCCAAGAGTAGAAGCTCCCATGTAAAGCAGTCCTTCACCCAGTCTGGTGAATTGTCTTTTCACCAAGTCAACAGACTGAAAGATTTTTGGAAGGAAACCACCATGTTCAGTTTTCAGTTTATAATGTTGTGAATGCTATTTAAAAGTTATATTACTAAAATTTCTAACTTTTTATTATGAAATCAGAAAAAAGTCTAATAGCAAAGACTGAAAAGGAATGGCTAGAATATTTGGGAAAAACCAAGCAAAGGGCAGTTTCAGGAAAGCCGGGGAAGAAAGAGTTAATCAGATGTTAGAGAGAGAGGTAAGGTAAGGTAAATGCTTAGAAGTGTCCACTGCACCTGGCACTAAGGACCATAACTTTGACCTCAATGAGAGCAGATTCAGTGGAGTTGTGGGGATAGAAACGAGGTGCACATGTAACTAGAAATCAAGGGGAAATAGAGAAAATTGCACAATATAGGGAGAATATTTTATTCTTGGGGAACTAATTGTGAAGAAAAGGAGAAAGATGGGATAATATATAGAGGGAAAATGTTTTTATTTTGTTTGTTTCATTTTTTAACATAGCAGAGATGACTATACACCAAAGGTAATGAATGAAAAGAAAGGGATAACAGTACTGAGGAAAAAGATCTCTGAGGAGGTTCAGAATTTTACTTAAGGGCAAAGTAAACTTTGAACAGATAACTTGGCACTTCCTTCACTGAGATATAGAAGGAGGTTAGATGGTAACTGAAGGTAGATTCATTTGTGGGTGGAGGTAGGAAGTTGAGGGAATTTCTGCTGCTTGGTATCTATATTAGTTGTAATTTAAGAAGATACATTGTGGCCCTGACTGGTGTAGTTCAGTGGGTTGGGCATCATCCTGCAAACTGAAAGGTCATTGGTTCAATTTTTGATCAGGGCACACACCTGATTTGCAGGCCAGGTACCCGGTATGTGTGCTTGAGAGGCAACCAATCGATGCATCTCTTTCTCTGTTTCTCCCTCTGTTCTCCTCTCTCTAAAAACATAAATGAATAACATCTTTTTAAAAAGATACATTTTGTCTTTCACAGAAGGGCATGATGGTGTGTGCGAGCATGGGGATAGAATGTGGAATGGAGGAAAGTGTTAGACCCTGCCATGCAGAAGGCTGGAGAAGTTTGATGGTGATAGTTTATAACTTGAAAAGAGGTATTTTTCCCAGTGGTGCTTAATAGTGTACATGTAAAAACAGGGCAAGTAAAGCACATGTTTGCAGTGATTTACAGATCCAGTGCGGAAGCAGGAAAAGAAACCAAGTGGTTGTGAGTGTGCCTGAAGGGTACTTGTAAGTGATGTGCCACAGTGTCTGGTATACACAGGGATGGAGATGTTTCGCTGGGAGGCTGAGGAACAAGACAGTTGAAATGGCCAGTGTTCTGAAGTGTGGGTGAAATTAGATAATTTTTATAGTGAGAATATAAGAGTTCTGAAAGGGCAAATGTTTTTTAATAAGAAATTAGGATTTCAGATCCAAAGTTTTGAAAGTAGTATTACTTGGCAGGATGACAACAGAATTTATTTTAAGATCAACAACATTGTTCATTATTATTTTAATTTGCTTGTTTTTTAAATAAAGTGTGAAATGTAACTGATTAATTTATTTTGATCAGTGGTTGTCAAGAGTGTCTAGGAAGCTATCTCTTTGGCCAGCACATCTCTAGTGGTGATGTGCAGTCTCCATTGAAAATCACTCACTGCCATCATCAAGGGAGGTGAGAAGTGTGCTTTTGGGATAGGAACTTCTAACTGCATGAAACTATTGAGCACCTAAAGTGCCTAGTGTAATGCAGGAGCTGAATTCCAAATTTTATTTGATTAACATTAATTTAAAAATTGAAGCACTCTAAAACATGTTTCCCATAATAAAACTTTATTGCTTTATTAGCACTACATTTCACTTTAACTGCGGCATCAACACTGTGGTGTGTTGTAGTGAATGTGACAAGTATGCCATTAGTAGTATCTAATTAATAATTTCAATTATTTTTCAGAAATCATAATATTCAGCTATATGGATTTAATTAAATATATTATTGAGATTGTTTACCTTTTAATTTCCTACTGTAAAATATAACTTCAAAAAGTTGAAAATTACTTATATGATTTGTGTTAGGTTTCTACTGGACAGAACTAGTTTAGCATTTCATCGATCATATCTGTCTTTTGGAAATTAAAAACATGTGAAAATGAAAGTAAAAATGTCACTTCAAATGGAGTCGGGAAGCTGCAAGAGAGAGTTCTCACACAGGTGTCACTCAACATGAACTACTGTTACCAAACCCAGCCATTTGTGGGGCAGTCCTACCACTCACTGCCTACGAGGCAAAACTCCAAAGGCAGTGTTTGGTAGAAAGGAAAAAAGAATCTTTTATTTACGCATGCAACTTAAAATAAAGGCTGTCAATTTTCTGTCCCAAAACCCATTCCCTGGCAAATAAGGCACAATCAGAAAAACAAACCCTACCACCCTCTGCTAGGCCAGCGTAGCCCTAGGCCACACCCAGAATTACCTTTCCCTTTTTAAAGTACCAACCTTGGAAAAGACGGAGGTGGTTGAAGCATACATCTGGTCATGACAGGTTTGAGGCTTTTTCTCCATTTCTCAGACCTGCAGAGTGTGGGCTGGCAGCAGAAACCACAGTACAGGCTGAAACAGTTCTGCTGTCAAGGCCTACCCTGAGGCATTCATCGGAGATGGGTCAGCAGCTGCTGGGCCCAGCTTCTCATGTGGGGGAGGGGCACAATGTTTGCCACCCAGCTGTGCAGCACCCACAATTTGTCTGCCTGAGCCTTCTCCCCTTCTCTCTTTTGAACTTGCTGTGCTCCAGGGCCTTCCTGGAGCACTGGGAAGGGGTGCCAAGATCCTTTCCCGACCACACTGCCTTCTGCTAGTATGGGAGCCTGAGCCTCACATGTATGACTCACAAGTGGAGGAGGCTACAAAGTGCACAATGTTTTTGCGTGCTCTTCTATTTTAAGACAACCCCCATAACTTCCTGTGCAGTGAAAGTGGATGGAAGGGGATTTCCATCCATCCAATCACCTTCCTAGCTCTAGTGCACTTCCTCTTTTTTTTAATAACTCAACTCCCATGGATTATCCCCATTGCTGGGGTGATGCACACATGCACAAATCAACCCCCTTCCCCATTTCTAGCAGTATGTGTGCTCCCATTGCAACTCCCCCCTTTTAACACTCTGAACACTTGTAATCTTACAAGGGCAAATTGATGAAACTCTCATTATTCTGTAACTACTTTCTGCTGACCAAGGTCTTAGTTCTACCTATCCCCAGGGCAAGAGGTCCCTAACATAGGGATTCTGGAGTAGGGGGAGTCTTTACCTGAGGGAGAAGGATCTTTCAAGGTCAAGGTCAGTTGGTTGTCTTTTAGCATGATGTCCAAAGGATGGCACTGGTGGGCAAGTTGGTACCCCTGTAGTATTCTGGAGATGACAAATTGGGCAAGAGGGTTAGAAGGCACAGTCAGATCCACAATAACTAAATAACTAAGGGAGGGACTATTACAATTCCCTGCTTTTTAACATTTCTGGATCTTTTCTGTCCAAACAATTAAGGCAGAAAAGAAAACCAATTTCAAAATGAAGTTGATAGGCTGCCTAATACTTCGCCAACTCAATCATCTAGTCCAGCCAAACTATTGAGTCTTGGGAGGTTGTGATAAGGGGGACTTCTCAAGTGGAGCCTTCACCATCTCTGAGTCTGCAAGACAGCCTTTTGAGAAGATTTTCAGCTGTAAGTCCTTTGCTAGAATGATATCAAGCAGTGACAATTTGACAAATCCTTCATGTAAACTTCTAAGTGAAAAAAAAATCTTTGAGATAATTAGTTGCGCTGAAGTTGAATACTCACAATATTCCTTATGCCTTACATCTTTTATTACTTTACTTTCCAACTTAATGTTAAGTTTTAACCTTTAGCAGCCTCAATTTCTTTGTTTTTATTGGTTTTATTTCCATTTTCATTTAGTCCCCTTATATCCCATTCCCCCCTGCAGTCACCACACTGTTGTCCATGAGTCCTTTCTCATTTTACCAAATCCCTCCACCCTCTAACATCCGCCCCCTCATTACCTGTCTTCCTGCTCTCTATATAGAGTCTGTCTCTATTTTGCTTCTTAGTTTTATTTGATCATTACATTCCACACATGAGTGAAACCATACAATATTTGTGTTTCTCTGCCTGGCT
The DNA here is from genome assembly GCA_004026765.1 of Micronycteris hirsuta. Classification (NCBI taxonomy): domain Eukaryota; kingdom Metazoa; phylum Chordata; class Mammalia; order Chiroptera; family Phyllostomidae; genus Micronycteris; species Micronycteris hirsuta. The sequence continues at coordinate 66,803 of PVJI01004589.1, read as the reverse complement.
TATTTCACTTAGTATAACATTATCCACGTCCATCCATTCTGTTGCAAAAGGTAAACTTTCCTTCTTTGTTATGGACAAGTAGTGTTCCATTGTGTAAATGTCCTATCATTGTTTTAGCCATCATCTACTGATGGACACTTGGGCTGCTTCCATGTCTTGGCAATTGTAAATAATGCTGCAATGAACATATGGGTGTTTATGTTCTTTTGAATTAGTGTTTTGGGTTCTTTGGATATATTCCCAGAAGTGAGATTGCTGGGTCAAAACGCAGGTCCATTTTTAATTGTTTGAGGCATCTCCATGCTGCTTTCAAATCTGCATTCCCACCAACAGCACAAAAGGTTTCCCCTTTCTCCACATCATCACCAGCTCTTGATGTTTGTTGATTTATTGATGATAGCCATTCTGACAGGTGTGAGGTAATATCTCATTATGATTTTAATGGGCATTTCTCTGATGAGTAGTGATGTTGAGCATTTTTTCATATATCAGTTGGCCATCTGTATGTCCTCTTTGGAGAAGTGTCTATTCAGGCCCTTTGCCCACTTTTTTGAGTCATTTGTTTTGTAGTGTTGAGTTTTGTAAGTTCTTTATAAAATTTTGGATATTAACCCCTTATCAGATGTATTAGTGAATATGTTCTCCCATTCTGTGGGTTGTCTTTCTGTTTGTTTTTTTTTAATGTTTACCTTTACTTTGCAAAAACATTTTATTTGATGTAGTCCCATTTGATTTTTGTTTCCCTTGCCTGGGGAGATATATCTAATAAACTAATGCTATGAGCAATATCCAAAATTTCACTACATATATTTTCTTCTAGGGTTTTTATGGTTTTGGGTCTAAAATTTAAATCTTTAATCCATTTTGAATTTAATCTTGTGTGTGGTATAAAAAGGTGGTCTAGTTATTGAATAAACTGTCTTTGGCCCATTGTAAGTACATGCTTCCTCTGTCAAATATTAATTAACTATAAAGGAGTTAGATCATTGGAATCTTGAAAGGAATTGCACTGAAGCTATAGGTTGCTTTGGGCAGTATGGGCATTTTAATTATGTTAATGCTTCCTACCCATGAACATGATGTGTGCATCCACTTATTTGTATCCTCTTCTATTTCTTTCTTCAGTGTCTTATAATTTTCTAAGTACAGGTCTTTTACGTTTTTGGTTAGATTATTCCTAGGTATTTTATTCTTTTTGAAGGAATTGTGAATGGGATTGTTTTCTTAATTTCCCTTCCTGATAGTTCATTATTGGCATATAAAATGCAGCTGATTTCTGGATATTAATTTGAACCTTGATATTTTGCTGAATTCATTGATACATTCTAGTAGTTCTTGGTGGAATCTTTGTGGTTCTCTATGTACAGTATCATGCCATTTGTAAATAAAGACAGTTTTTTTTTCCTTTCCAATTTGATTGCTTTTCTTTTTCTTTTTCTAGTCTGATTGCTGTGACTAGGATTTCCAGTACTATATTGAATAAGAAAGGTAAAAGAGGACATTGTTGCCTTGTTCTTGATCTTATCAGGAATGCTTGTAGTTTTTGCCCATTGAGTATGATGTTGGCAATGGGTTTGTCATATATAACCATAATTATATTTAGGTGTATTCCCTCTATTCCCACTTTGTTGAGAGTTTTCCTCTAAGTGGGTGCTGGATTTCATCAAATGCTTTTTCTGCATCTATTGATATAATCATGTGATTTTTATTCTTGATTTTATTTATGTGGTGAACATTTATTGATTTAAAAATTTTGTACCAGCTTTGCATTCCCAGAATAAATCCCACTTGATCATAGTGTATGACCTTTTTGATGCATTGCTGTATTTTGTCTGCTATTTTTTTTTTTTTTGAGGATTTTAGTGTTATGTTCATCAGGGATATTGGCCTATAACTTTCTTTTTTGTAGCATCTGTATCACATTTTGGACTTAGGATAATGCTGGCCTCATAAAACGAGCTTGGGAACCTTCCTGCCTCTTGAATTTTTTGAAATAGTTTGAAGAAAGGTGTTAATTTTCCCGGAATGTTCAGTAAAATTCCAACAAGGCTTCCAAAAGCCTTATTTCTCCTTTGATTTTAAATGATAGCCTTGCTGGTTAAAGTAGCCTTAGTTGTAGGTCCTTGCTTTTATCACATTGAATGTTTCATGCCACTTATCTCTGTCCTGAAATGTTTCTGTTGAGAAATCAGATGATAGTCTAATTGGTGCTCCCTTGTATGTAACTACCTACTTTTCTCTTGCAGCTTTTAGGATTCTCTCTTTGTCTTTAAGCCTTGCCATTTTAATTATGATCTGTCTCAGTGTAGGCCTGCTTGAGTCCAAGTTGTTTGGGACTCTCTAAACTTCCTGGGCTTGTATGACTTTTTCTTTCACCAGATTAGGGAAGTGTTTGGTCATTTTTTCTTCAATTAGGTTCTCAATCCCTTGTTATTCTCTTCTCTTTCTGGTATTCCCATTATGTGGATATTGTTACGCTTAATGTTGTCTAAAATATTTCTTAAGCTCTCCTCATTTTTTATATTCTTTTTTCTTTTTATTGCTTGCTTGGGTGTTTTTTCTACCTTGTCTTCGAAATCACTGATTTGATCCTCTGCTTCATCTAACCTCCTGTTTAGTCACTATTTATTCCTTCCAAAGTATTATTTATTTCAGCTGTTGCATTCTTTATTTCTTAGCAGTCCTTTTTTATGGTTTCTATGTCTTTTTTCCATGCTGTTGATTAACCTTATAATTACTCTAAACTTTCTATCTGATAATTTGCTTGCCTCAACTTCATGTAATTCTTCTTCTGCAGAATAGTCTTGTTCTTTCATTTTGGGGCCTGTTTCTTTGTCTTCCCATTTTGGCTGTGTCTCTCTGTCTTTGTTTCTATGTATTAGGTAGATCTACAAAGACTCTAGTACAGACCTTTGACAGATGCTATCAGTGGTCCATAGCATGTGGCTTACTCTGCTTGGCCTGAGTGTATGCAGAAAGAATGGCTATATACCAAGGCAAGGCTTTACCAGCACTAATCCCAGGGGAGTGTCAGCTAAAGTTTCAGATCTCCCTGATTTCTGCCTTAGTTAAACTTAACCAGTGATATAGCCTTATGCTATACTCAGCAGCCCAGCTTAAGCTCCGCAGGTTGCACAGAGTAATTCCTGTGGGTGGGGCCATTGCTTCCCCTCAGGCAGATACCACATGGATAGGAGTGTTCTGCCTGAGAAAGATGGCTCTTGAAGTATGGGAGATGACTCAGCACAGGGATCCTGGCGGCTGCTCCCTCAGTTCTCTCCCCAAAGCCACTATCCCCAGACTCTCCTCAAGTGTCTCTAGTCTGTTCTCCCCACTTTGTCAGAGCCCCCAGGGTATGTTGCTGCAAACAAAATTGTGTATTTTGGTCCTTTAAGAGACTCTCTGTATCTCCAGCTGTCTCTCCCTGGCAGAGAGAAACTTTTCACAGTTGGATATTATCTGGTTTCTTTTCCCGGCTCTGGTACTATAGGCTGTGGAGGCCAGCTTGGGGTTTAGACCCCACACTTCTCAGGGAATATCCCCTGGATGCTGAAATATTTCTCTGCCACTTCAGTTGCTACCTATGGGAGCCCCGGCAGCCCTCTTGTACGTCCTTTGCACTCCCTACCAGTCTTGATGTGGTGATGTGGTTTCTTCTGTCTGCCCATGCTTATAAGACTTCTCTCTACCTAGTGTTCAGTTGGTTATTCAGGATGATTTCTGTACAATTTAGTTGTAATTCCAGATTGGCCTTGGGAGGAAGTCGGTGTAGCTCCCACTTACTTCTTTTCCATCTTGGGTCTCTCTCTCTCTCTCTCTCTCTATTTCTTTTCTAAATAACCAAAGCAAAGACAGAGTTTCAGGGAAAAAAAATGAGAGAGAGGACAGGAACTAGTCTTAAATTTTGTCTCACACCAACTAGGTACACTAACCAGTCACATGTACAGACTTTCCTAGATCCAAATGGCATGAAACCCCAACTGGTATCACTAGAGTCCTTTTGCAAGGTCCATATGGCATGAAGCTCTGGTGGCAGAGAAAACAACAGCTAAGTTCTCCCTAGTACCCACAAGATCAGAAATAACCAAGAATTGAGGCTTCTTTCATTCCAAGTTAAAACTCTTTCAAGTTTCTATACTCATTCAGATCAGCCAAAAGTCTCTAGATTTGCAAACATGTAAATAAAATGAAGAAACATTGTCACTTTGCATTGAGGCCTGCTGTCCTCTTTCAGAAGAGAAATTTTGAATCTTCTTGAGTGCAGGTCAATCTTTCCTTTTCAGCATCAACTACAGCAGCAGAGTTTGATCATCCTCAGGCAATGCTCATTTTATCTGTGTGTGGTGGATCCAAGGCTTAATTCCCATGAACATTAGAGAAGAGTACATTGTCAGTAGAACAAATAATGACCATTCCATTGTTCAGCTAGCTGCTGTTCATGGTCCTGAGTCTTCCAAGTCTCTAATAAGACTTGGTCCTTAAGAAGGAACTGCTGTAAGGGCTCATCAGATGGGTAGGTGGGCCTGCAATGAGCAAACTTGTGCAAAATGGTTAGTGTTTGCCCTAAATGTTATATATATTGCTTAATTTTTGCTACAAAGCTAAAGGGACTCATGCTCCAAAGCTAAAGGGAGCATTCCTAAATTAGAGTTTTAGAAGTTCTCCCATAAACTATTTCAAAGGGGCTTAACCTCAGCCGACTTCTGGGTACTACCCTAATCTGGAACAAATCAATGGGAAATGCCTGGTCCCATTTCAAATATGTTTCCTGGTATATTTTTTGCCAGAGTATTTTTACTGTGTGATTCATTTTTTTCTCAGTGTTTCCTGTAGATTGAGGTCTCTAAGATGCATGTAATTTTCATTGTATTATAGTGCCTGTCCAACCTTCTGGGGGATCTCTGGAGTGAATGATGGGCTATTGTTACTCTGAATGCTGTAAGGAAGTCCAAAATTTCTTTAAAGAAAAGTTTTGCTACCTCAGTCACCTTCTCAGTTCTAGTAGGGTATGCCTGTACCCATCCAAAAAAAGATGTCCACAAAAACTATTAAAATTTTCAAATTCCTTCCGGTTTTGGACATTTGTATAAAGTCCACTTGTCAGTCATCAAATGGGCATAACTCTTTATATTGTGCTTCCTTTTTTTTTTCTGGGGCATGTCTCATCTTAGGATTGTTTTTGGCACATATTTGACAGGTTGGGTGATCCTCTGAATGGTCCTTTGCAAATGAGGGCCCTTCAAATGTGTCCTAATGAGGTCCATCAAAGCATCCCTTTCATAACTGGTCCCTTCATGTAGGTGTTTGAGGATGGGCTACACTAGAGCCTTGGGAAGTAAGATCAACCCATGGGTGTTGATCTTCCGTATGCATTTGGAATCAGCATTAGTGATTCCCCACTCATGGGCCCATTCCTCATCTCATTCTGTGTAATGAGGTTTAAATTTTGAAAAGTCCAAGAAGGGGATCAAAACCCCTAAGTATGGTGGCCCTCCAGCTGCTTGTTTGCCTGATTTATTAGCAGTTTGATTTCCCTGGATAATTTAAGAACTGTCTCTTTGGTGTTCTGGGCAGTACATTATGGCAACTTGGTCCAGTACATTCACTGCCCGTAGCAATTATAAAATTTCTTCTGTATGTTTGACATCCTTGTTTCCTATAGTTAAAAGCTCTCTCTCCTTCATATTGCTCCATGGACATGGACTACCATGAAGGCATATTTGGAGTCTATGTAGATGTTACCCTTCTTCCTCTGGGACAGAACTAAAGATGTCATGAAGGCTATCAGTTCAGCCTTCTGTGCTGAGGCTCCAAAGGCAAAGGCTTGGGCTTCTATCACATTGTGTAGGGTGACTACCATGTATCTTACTCACCATTGACCATTTTCCAAGAAGCTGCTCCTGTCTGTGTACAGCTGTCAGTCTGGTGCTGCCAATGGTTGGTCCAGTAGATACAGCCTGCTAGAATAAACTTGGTCAAGAATTTCCAAGCAGTCATGCTGGAGGGCTGAGTCTCCCTCCATACCTGGGAGCAAAGTGGCTGGATTCAAAGTTGTGGCAGTCTACGAGGAAACATTTGGGTTGTCAACAGAATGGCCTGGTATTTTCCCATGTGTCCTGACATCAGCCAATACCCTCCTTTCTCTTCCTATAGAGTTAGGACCTGGTGGTATTAATACCATAGTAGGCTGTCCCAAAATGAACCCCTTAGCTTCCTGTAAGATGTCACAGGTAGCTGCTATTGCCTGGAGGCATAGTGGCCATGCCTTTGCCATGTGATCCAACTTCTTTGAGAGATAGGCTATGGGCCTGGGGAATGTTTTCCAGAGTCTGGGTTAGTAACCCCAGTTGAATCCCGTTCCTTTCATGAACATTCAATTTGAAAGACTTCTGTAAATTGGACAATGTTAGTGTGGGAGCTGAAACTAGCTTTTTCTCCTAAGTATCAAATTCTACCTTATAACACCTTGTTCACTTGAAAGGTTCAGAGTCCAGTCCTCTTAAGGAATTGTACAGTGGTTTTGCTACAAGTCCAAAGTTTGAAATCCAAATTTGGCAGAATCTTATAGTCCCCAAGAACCTATGAAGCTGTCTCCAGTTCTCTAGGATTTTTATTGTTGCAATGGCTTGCTTTTTGTCTGCCATCAAGCTTCTAGTACCCTGTTTCAATTGAAATCCCAGGTATTCTGTCTCCCGTTTCCAAATCTTGGCCTCATGAGGTATTACCTTATATCCCATTTTTGCCAAATGATTTAGATCTGTGATGGTATTGAGCAGCCTCCTGGTTGATGCTAGCTATCAATATGTCACGTACATATTGCGGAAGAACTCCTGGCCTCAATTAAATATCCTTTAATTGTTTGGCCAAAGGATTAAAAGATATTCTTTGTATCCTTTAATACTTCACCAAGTATAGTTGTGTCGTTCTTAAATCCTTGCTGCAACACAGTGCAGCATTAGTGGAGCATGACTTTTGCTTTTAGGTCCTGTCATTCAAAGGTGAACAGTAGTTGAGCCTGTTCATCTAATGGGGTGCAGAAAAAGTCATCCTTCAAATCTAGGACTAAAAATGATTTGCTATCTCCAGGCACCATGGTCAACAGAAAAGGGTTGGGCACCGTAGGATGAGTGTCCTAAACAATGTTATTCATGGCTTTAAGAGCTTGTACAAATTGATATTCATCAGAGTGAGGCTTTTTGATGGGTAAAATGGGAATGTTGTAGGGAGACTGGCAAGCCTAAGTTAGTATTGATTTTAAGAATCTCTGCAATACTAGCTGAATGTCCTCTAAAGCCTTTTTTTGAGGGGGTACTATTTCTTTGGTGGGATTCACAACCCCTCTTTTATGTTAACTTTCATGGGTTGGATATTAACCACTTTACCTGGGGTTCCATCAGCCCAAACAGTTTGATCAACCTGTTCATAGATCTCAGGTGGGAAGAGTTCACCTCTGGGACCTTTCAGGCAAGTCAGGGGCACCTGGATGTGGAGAGCATGTTCCGCTGGGACCTCTATACGTAGTTGCTGCTTTTCAGGAGAAAAAGTTATTCATGCATGCAATTTTCAAAGTAAATCTTTGCTCAACAATGAGATGACAGAGTCTGGCATGTGGAGAAAATTATGTAGAATCCTCTTATTACCAAGCTAGCATTTTAGGGGTTGAAGGAATGCCTGTTTTTGTAATTGTCTGTCACTGCGGTTACCATTACTGCATCTAAACTTTCTTAATTTTGTATTCAATACTGACTATGTAGCTCCTGTACCGACAAAGAAATCAGTTAGCATGTTCTCCACCATTAACTGTACCCAGGGATCCTGTGGGGAAATGCTAATAGGTTGAAAGATGTCCAAGGGAGCCCCTGGGCCTCCTCATTCTTCATCAGGCTCCTCTAGCCTTTTTAGCATTTTTCAGTGAGGGTTTTCATCTCTATGTTCCTTTTTGAACTTTGGAGACTCCTTTCTCTGGTGGCCCTCCTCGCAATAGGCACACTGAGTGGTGTCTGTGGGGACTCTTCTCTTTGCTTTAGGTTTACATCTCTTCCTCTGGTCTTGCCATCCTATTTCTAGGAACACCATGGGCTGCTTTATCTTCCTTGCTTCCCAGGTATGGTAGACTTCAAAGGCTATGTCTATCAGCTGAGAGGGATTAATTCTCAATGCCCCATCTAACTTCTGGAGTTTCCTTCTAATATCTGGAACACTTTATCCAATAAAGGTCATGTTCACTATCCGCACATTTTCTGGTGCCTGGAGGTCAGCATCAGTGTGCTTTCCATAGGCCTGTTAGATCCTTTTTCAAAGTTCAGAAGTGTCTTGGTCTCTGTTAAAGATCCTGTATTATATTCAAGCTCTTTTGTTTAGGCACCCCTTTCTTAAGCCCTTCCAAAATGTACCTTCTGTAATCTTATGTAGGGCAAGGTTCCTACTGTTTGGATTCCAGGTTGGCTCTGTCAAAGGAATTCCTCTAGGTAGGTTGGAGATTACATTAGGATTTTCTTGCTGGAGACATTGGGCCTCTTCATTTGCCTTATTTATAACCAGCCATCTCTCATCTCTGGTTAATAAGATGTTAAGGAGAGACTGTACATCTGCCCAGTTTGAATGATGAGTGACAAAAATGGAGGTGATAAGATCTGCCATTCTCTGAGAATAGTCCCTTTTATGAAGGGTTGGAATTCTTAATTCGGTAAGTCTGAAGTGGAGAATGAACTATGGGCCCAATAGTAATGACTGGGTTGGCCTTCCTGAGTTACTCCACTTATAGGGCACTGCCTTAAAGGAATCTGCCTTGCTCTGGATTGGGATGATCCCTCGCCAAATTGGGTGCCTGTCATGTGTTGAGGGAAAGACCTATCTCTCATCATACACAGGTAGAGCTGTTTGTTCTGTGGGCCCCACTCCAGGAGTAGCTAGTGGGGGGAGAAGGGGGATGGTGATGGGGGAGGTCCTCCTGCCACCAACCCTGAGTCCTCTGGGTTCAGGGCATTGATGAGGTTTATCTTTTCATTCTCCTTTTCTTCCTGCATCTTACTTCCAGGGAGAGACTTTGAGGTCTCTTCCATTCTTTGTACCATCAAGTGGTTCTCCATCCCTGGTGAAACCCTGTTATGCAATGATATAAATCATTGACATAACAGGTTTCATTCAGTCAATTCATTTGCATGATAATAATTCAGAGAACAATCCATTGGCCACCTTTTTCCACAATCCAAAACATACATAGGCCACACAATATTACATTGCCCCATGCAATATTGCAATAATAAACAAACATTTCCTTGGACAATGGATAATGACTGCATGTACTCCAGCCCACTAAAATTCTAACCAGTGTGCTCCCTCCAGGAGCCATACAGAAAAACTGAAATTCACAACTCCATCCACAACTCCATTGTTCCAACAAAATGGCCCCAAACAATGGGCTCCCCAAAGCTTGACTACCAGCTCCAAATTTGGGTGATCCTTCTTCCTTTCCAGAATCCCTTCCAAGACCCATTTCTTTTCCACCTGCTGGGTATATTTAGGCAGTTGTTGTGTCTAGTGTGCACGTGGAGAATTTCCCAGCAACTGGGAAACCCCACAGTCTCACTCGTCAAGGAGTTGACCTGCCATGAATGAGGAGGTTCCCACTGGAGTCACCATTTTCTGTTATTGAACCCAGATTGTGAGGGGTTCCTACTGCCCATTGCATACCAGGCAAAACTCCAAAGACAGTTCAGTGGAAAGAAAAAAAGGAATCTTTTATTTAAGCATGCAATTTGAAATAAAGACAGTCAGTTTTCTGTGCCAAAACGCATTTCCTGGCAAATAAGGCACAATCAGAAAAACAACCCAATGTCAAGTGTTGCCAGCATGAGCTGGTGAGCTGCAGTAGGAAGAGGACAGTGTGCCATGATTAAGAGGCCTAAAGGCACAGACTCTGAAAGATGCCTGAAGCTGGACTGGAGACCAGCAAAGCCACCTACATTTATGATACTTTGGTTGAGAGAAGAGGTTCTTGGCACAACTTTGAACTGAGCTGGCATAGGGTGACAGGGTGATTTTTCTTTGAGTGTCTTAGACCAAAGTTTTGACTCTTTAAAAAATTCCTTTCTTTTCCACTGAACTCTTTAGAGTTTTTCCTGGGAGGTGGAGAGCAGTAGGACTCCTCCTACTGGTTGGGTTTGGTAACACTACTGATCCTGATGGGAAGAGACACCTGCATTTCTAACAGGAGGTGATGCTACTATGCTACCTCAGCTGTTGGAAGGTAAGACTCCTCTCTGCCCAGTAACAACTCAGCCAATGGGAGGCTGCCACATCTCAGCCAATGAGAAGTCACTATACTGGAACTTTCCTTTTCCTCCAATGGACTTTTCCTTTACAACAGTTCCTCCCAAGTATGTAAAGGAACATGTGGCCCCTGATCAGTAGCTGAACAGTTTCAGCAGTGTCTATACTGCTCCAGAGGGTGGAAGCAGCACTGCCTGCTGAAGCACCTGTGAAGCCTCAGGTGGCAAAGATGCACCTGTGGGATGTGATCATCCTGCCTGTGATGGTGGGTGTATACAATGGTAACACCCTCAACTAAGTGAAAATGCAGCCTGAAATGAGTGGCCACTACCTGGGTGAGTTCTCCATCACCTGTAGACCTGGAAGCATTAGCCCCACTCCTCCCCTGAATCCCCCTCAGGTAGCTCAACCAATAAGGGCACAGACTTTTTTAAAGCAGGTTTCACAAATATTTTGTTTATTTTAAAGAAGCTGATACATACAATGGCCATTTAAAACCCATATCCCAGGCCTAAAATATAAATAAAATATTAAAGAGCAGTGTTCTGTTGTATATGCTTCTGCATGAATAACTTAATTAACTGCTAATGGAAATTACAACTATTCTGGGATGTTCTGACAAGATTTTCCTTTAATCTTAAAATGCTTTCTCTTTAGTGAAGCCATCTTTCTCATCATTCCTCTCATATATCTGTCATCTTGACTCCAACCTGATATTCTTCTTTTGACCAAGAACTTCAGATTTTAAACTTTGAGAATAATCTGTCATTGCAAGGATTTTTCTTGTCAACTTTTATTAATGTATTGAGGAGACAAACTTCTTTGTTTAACATTATTATTTATGACTAGGAAAATAAAGATAAAAGTGGTAGTGAGAGGCCCAGTTTTCAGAGTGGGGAGCCAGCTGTTTGGGAGCCACATTCTGCAGATTGTTCTCCCCTCCTCTGCATGCCAACCTTCCTGCCTTCTCCCCGTGTGTGCCCTTCCTCCCCCTCCTGCTGTGTGCCCTCCAGGCCATGTGAGACAGAGTAGGAAGAGAGAAGCTCCTGCGAAGCAGGGAAGTCAGGGGAGCTCTCAACAATTTGTCAGATCTGGAGAGGCAAAAATTAGTGATTGTGTCTGCCACAGTGCCTGGATTTGAGGAACATCATGATCCCAGACAGAAAAAGGGATAGGATAGTGAATCAAATATTTGTTTTCCCTTGAGACATTCACTGTTTCTGAGGTTCTCAGGACAAGTTTTTCCATTCAGTTTCCTCAGTTTCCCTGAACTCCGATTTATATATCCTGAGTTCAGCAAAACTGACATTGCTTAGGTCCTTCTTCCTGCTATGGGTCTGTAAGTGCCTGTCTATAAAAAGGGGCAGATTTTAGTGTTTTGTTCCTTTGTTTTCTTCTAAAGGATTATAGCCCTGCATTGTGTGTTTCTCAATATCTGAAAAGTTATTTCATGCTTTCCCAGTGTTCTTGCTTTTTATGGTGAAAAGGCAGGTCCAGTAACAAGGCAGGTTCTGTCATGGTTTGAAGTAGGAATGATTTTTTTATTTAAAAGATTTCATAATTAAAATAATTTCTTGCATTATAGTAATAGAGCATAATTGAAAAGATTAGTATGATTAGATTATCATGTTTAAAAATATTATAATAGTTACTTATAGTTATTGAAATTTGAGCTCCCAAATTCGAGATGATTCATAAATCAACATAATATTAATAAATGATTTCAGATTAAACATCAAGGGCAACTTATCAAAAATATCAATGTTGTGAATAGAAGCATTTTGAAAAGGTTTTTTTTAGCATTTTGATCAGTTGCCATCTTTATTCACCATATTTTAAATATTTATTTATTATTTAATGATTTAATTTATTTCTATATTTTAATATCAACATGTACATATACATTTGTATATGCACCTAACTCAAACACGAAGCACATGGGTTACCTGGGGGAGTTTGTACCCATTCCTCCACCTGGCATCAAAGTACCCACAGCATAGGAAAGAAGCACGTGAACCAGGATTTAGAATTACTGAAACTCTGGGGGTTTCATAATAATAATTATTTATTACTGGGGGTTTCATAATAATTAATATTATGTTAAATTTAAAGTTCTTCATCTTTTTATACAAAAGTGAAGGAATTTTCTGGACTAAAAGAGGATTGTTGGGGAAATAGGGGAGACCAGAAGTCATAGATATATTATTTCTACAATGAAGCCCTTACCACAGAGCTCTTCCCCATGTTATCCTGTTTGCCTTACACCTGTTCTTAGCAGTAGAGTACAAGTTGCAGGTGAATAAAAGGAGGCTTGGAGAGACAGTCGTGATTGTCCCAAGGTGTTAGATATATCAGATACCTTGTTCTGAAACCGAATTAAAAAATACATCCGAAGTGATGCAGTTATCAGTATGTTTTTCCATCCATCTCCATATTCCAAACTGTGTTCTCATCAAAACATAAAGATGGTGGGTTACCCGAACCATGACACCAATTCTTCATCCTTAATGTCAAGATTGTGATGATTCTTGGAGCTGATGTATTTGATGATGAAAACTGTTTAGTCAAAAGGAGGTTACAACTTTGTAAGGAATGAGAAAAAAATAACGATGATCTTATATAAGGGACACTTGTGATTTATTACTAATTTTAATCCATTTTCTAATGAAGCAAGTTTAAACAGCATTAAATATATATATGCATATACATATAAATACATATGTATATATAAAAGGAAATGATTTATTTCCTGAAGTTTTCTTAAGAATTAGCTAAATGGGCTAAAATATTCTTAAATTCAATAAGAATTCAGTGAAAGTTTTGAAATTTACTGGTATCATGTTATTTTGCAAAAACAATGCTGTCTAGTATTTTTATTTATTGCAAGAGTTATATAAGTAACAAAGAATGCTTAAATTAATAGCTCTTCATTTTTGGTGGTTAAAACTAATAGAAGTGTTAAAAATGTAACTGGTCTTATAACCTAAGACTGATAAAAATAGCACCAGCCAAAAAGTGCAATGTGTTGTACTTTCCCCAGCTTGTTAACACTCGCTTCCCCATTGTCTTGCTTCTGAAAACAAATCTGGGCACCCAGTATTGAAGTATTCAACTGTTAACATTTTTAAAACATCCAACACAAAAATAGTTGTTATAACATCTGTTTCTTTTTCGATGAAATCCTGTTTTCTAGATTATTTGTAAAGTACCACAGGCATGAAGAAATTTCAAATTCCCTACTTCTTGTTTTGAATTTATATACGCTTTTAAATATATTACTGTTCAGTAACCACACTTAGACATTTTATCTTATTTGAATGTTAAGGGAAATAATGTTATTCTTCTTGAAATATTCCCTCTCCATTAAAATACACTTCAAGTCCCACCTCCTTGAAGTGTTCTCTGTTTTATCTATCCTAAACCTATTCTAAATTCCCATATTTTATTTTCTCTTCCCACTTACATAGTCTCATATACTCTTTACTTTTGTATGGGGGTGAGCCTTTAAAATCCTCAAAGATGAATACCGTATTCTTCCACTTTCCCTCAGCAAAGTGTCAGAAATAGAGCAAGTGTTCCAAAAAGATTTGACTATTCTCAGGTGGCTCTGAATAACAAAAGTATCTCCTGGTACCTGATATGGCAGTAAGAACTATGTGGTCTTCAAACTATACACCAAGGAATCAAAGGTGATAATCAGAGCCTCTTAGCAGTATCTCACAACTGATCCAGTTTGAACAATTTCTCAGATAATTTTCCTGGAAAAGTCATAGTTGGTGATCTCTGGGGCGGTTGGTCCTTGGTTTCATCATAATTGAGGCATCCTGGAGGCCATGCATGGATCCCTTTATTTTCCCCAACTCTTGGCTATTGTACAGTTGTCAAATATATATCTCAAATTTTAAATCTGAGATATAGTTCACCATGGGGACTGAAAAGTAGTTTATTTAGCACCTTCTGTTTTCAAGATGATTATAACAGCCATAAAGGTCAGTGCTTGGTGACTACTTATATAGCCTAAATATTGCTGAAATAATAAAAAGGAGATGGGAATTTAGAGCAAAAATTTTGAGGGAATCTAACACTTGTTTCTTCCTTAGATATTTTAAAAATTGAATTGAAAATACGGTCTACTTGTCAGAAATGGCTGGCCACCCTCAGCAGGTGTAGAGGATCTTGAGTGGCCTGGAAGGCGGATGGTGCACTGGGAGAGGGGCTTTTGGGAGCCAGAGTTTTGCAAAAGCAGCCGTGGTGGTGGAGGCTGACAGCAAGCAGAAGCCAGACAGCAAGCCCTGGAATTTACTATTTCAAGAAATTAGCGCTGGCTGGTGTGGCTCAGTGGATTGAGCGCTGGCCTATGTACCAAAAGGTCACTGGTTCAATTCCCAGTCAGGGCATATGCCTGGGTTTTGGGCCAGGTCCCCGTTAGGGGTCGTGCAAGAGGCAACCACACATTGATGCTTCTCTTCCTCCCTTTCCCTCTGTCTAAAAATAAATAAATAAAATGTAAAAAAAAAAGATATGCTAAAATAATGCCATACCACTTTTATGATTGGCACAAATGTATCAACATTTTTGTCAAGATGAATGGCTATATGCCCCTACTGTATGCTTAATTCAGGGTGGATCCTGTGCTCTTCAAGAATCCCTTGCCTCACAACAAGACCATGTGCTTCAAGTTCATCTAGGGGCATTGCACGTTTTGGGGAGAGGATGAGCAGAATGAGGGAGATGGCTCCTAAGATTCCTAATCGTTGAAGGACCTCAGGGACATCCACTGCATGGGTGGCCAAGACCCTCTGTTAGGAGAGATGATAGGATGAGTTGAAAGGAAATACTTGCCTTTCTCTACAAGTTCGCCACAGTGGGCTTGGAACCTTGGAAAGAGGATGTTGGGGTTATCTATACAGGGCACTGACTGATAGCTTATACTGAGGGTGTGGGGATTCTGGAGTGTAACTCATACAGTTCATAATCTCAAGACAGCTGGTTCATGGTTTTTAAATTCAGTAAAAATTATTATTTAAAAAGAAAAATTTCAGATTTGCCATTCAGGGCTTATTTATGTATATGTGTGTTTATACATATATGTGTATATGTGTGTGTGTATATATCTTTTTTTTTTAAAGATTTTATTTATTTATTTTCAGAGAGAGGAGAAGGGAGGGAGAAAGAGCAATGTATGGTTGCCTCTCACATGGCCCTTACTGGGGACCTGGCCCGCAACCCAGGCGTGTGACCCAACTGGGAATCGAACCGGGACCCTCTGGTTCCCAGCCCGCACTCAATCCACTGAGCTACACCAGCCGGGCCATGTGTGTGTATATATCTTGAGTAGAATTTGAAACTTCTGCCTATCTCACAAAGTGAGGGACATGCCAAAGCTCCTGATATTCTGTCTTTGGTGGAGAGGGATCCTGGCCTTATGGTATTTGGCTCATCCTTAAATATCATCTCCATCGTCCCCAGGGGCATCTTTGTGCAGAAACAAAAAAAGGATGGGCTGGCCCTTTTATGGGGCCCTGGAGATAAAACCTGTCAGTTTGTTTCTTCTCCCTGTCTGCTGCCAACCAGCAGTCTGTACCTCATGTCTCTTCTCCTGTGAGTGCTTGGGGGGACCTGCCTATTTGGGAATGGTTAAACCTCCTTGGGATGGACCAGTGATGTCTGAGTAGTCATTGTTAGGTCATGCTATTCTAGGACTTGTCTCTGCTGTCCCATTCTCCTCCCTGCTAGAACCCAAAGAATGAGGAAGGAAGAAGACTGAAAGGAAGCACTCCCAAATGGCCCTTTTTGTCCAGCCCTCCATTTCAAAGCATTGCTTTGGCTTCAGGCTTTCCTGAAGTTTGTCTCTTGTAGAAGATAATAGAAAACTGGCAGGCTGTTCTTCCAGATGTGGTCTGACATGGTTTGCAAGTTGGCTTTCTCTCTGGGATGGTGAACAAGTGAGCATCCTTTGCGTCTCCCCACCCACCTGGCCCACAAGTCTTACACATGCCACCTGCCTAGGCATAAATACCTTGGTGAAATTCACCTTCCCCTCCATCTTTGTCTGGACCTACATGGTATGCACCTGTAGTTTTTGAATTCCTAATGCCTGGATGGTTTCAGGACACCCTGATGTTTGGTATATGCCAGAACAATGGGAAAATGTGATCTGTTGTGTTCAGCTCAAATCTAGCCTAATAATTTCACAGGCGTTTTCCCCCTACATTACCTCTTGGGTTTCAATTTCTATTCTCTGGGCTGAAATGGAAATAAGCTAATTTTTCTTTTGGTGGTAGTGGCAGTAGGAGAACCAAAGAGCCTGTTAGTAGCATTTGGCAGGGATGTAGCCCATAACTTCCACAATTTTTATGGATCCCACTTACTTCCAGTGAAGTTTGGTATGGTCGATTTTCTGCAGCTTGTCAAAAGTGCAGGTTGGTCCTGGTCACACACATGCTTTAAACCAGTTTGGTCTTCGGCAGACCTGGCATCCTGTGTTTCTATATCTTGGGGGCACATTCTTCTATGACCTCCCTGTTACAGTGGTTCTTTTCAAATGTCAGTTTGAAGCCAGGCTCTGGCCTGTAGATACTACCCAACTGTAGGGCTTACCTGACTGAAGGGACTTCTCTGAGGACAAACAGGACCAGGGCTGTTTCCAGGACAGGATATCATCCTGGGGTGCTCACTGACATTTTCTTGTAGCCCTCCTGCTGAGGCAGCTACCTAGGAAATTGAGTTATGCTTCTCAGCAAACCAGCAAAAAGTTATGCTTCTCCCTGAATCCTTACTTTCAAAAACCTGTCCTTGACTTCTGATTTCATTTTTTTAGCAGTAGCCTTCTTTCCTCCAGGAAACCAAAGAGTGAAGTGTTTCGAACTATACATATGGCTGCTATTTTTACTCTGTTTATTTTCATGTGAGGAACTCATAAACTACCCTTTTGTGAGACTTGTTGAAAATGGGCAGTCTCTGTCAGGGCCCCCTTTAGTGGAGCCAGATCACTGGGTCCCTGAATGCTGTTAGATCCAGGAGGAGCTTCATGATCTGAGATTATGGAGAACATGAGTGTGCTGTAGAGAAGGCTGGGATGTCAGAGCTTTAGACAAGGATAGCACTATATGGACCTGAATGGACATGGACATGAAGGACCCCAAATAGCAGGCTCTGGTGGACACTTTAAGGAAACAGCCCTGTTCTAAAGGGCACTCTTCAGAAGCAAGAAGCAGCGCAGTCAGATCTTTCAGTTTGCGTGGTTAGGAGCTCCTGAAGAACGACTGCTGTTTTTTTGCAAGGTAGCTTAGGGACAGGCCCAGTTCCATGCTTAGAGTGCCTTTGATGCTGGTCAGTCACCTTGGGAAACCCAGATGTTGCCTACACCACCTGTGACTCACTGGAACATGAAAACAGTTCTGACAACCTAGAGGGAAGGTAACACCTGGTTGTCTGGTCTTTGCTCCCAGGGCCCAGGACATCCTTGCTCTCCAGCTAGCCAGTTGACTCTTCCCTGTGAGGTACATCCCCCTAAGTGAGCACCTCTCAAGGTGCTTGGCAGGCCATTCTGAGCTCCAGCATCATGGGCAGTGTCTTTTGTGTGTCTTGGCTGCACCTCCAGCAGGGCCTGTGCCCCTGGTTGGGGGGTGTTGTCCACATGGATAGTGCAACCTCTCCTGTAGCTGCCTGCTGTGTGCTCAGGGAGCTCTGGGTTTGAAATGATGGGGTTGTGAAGGAGGACACTTCTTGACATCTCTACCATGTCCATCTACCCACCCCTTTTCCAGTCCTGAGCACAGTGGTCTGACATTGTATTTTTGTAAAATAAATAAATAAAAAGACTAAAAATAAAAGAAATATGGTCTAGATATATTGTAGAAATATGTGGGAGTCTACAAATTACCAATAATATTCCTTAATCACTACCTTCTTTTCTTTGTCTCTCATAATTCTTCTATGAAAGTCTTTTGGAGGAAACAACTTTGATACCCAAACTGTTTTTTGTTATATGCAGCTGAATGTATATGATTTAGTTTTGCAGACACAGTTTTGATAAATACATTATACACACAAAGAGCAAGGCAACATTTTATTTCTAAAATCTACACCCAAAGATTCTCTCTGTGGGTTTTGTTTAGTAATTAGTTCCTTTTGAAAAGAAGCAGCAAAGGCATTAATGAGTCAATCTGATTTAAAAGTTCCTTGATTCTCAGCTGGCTGTGTGTTTCTCTGGGTTATCTTCAACAGCTCAGTAGCAAGTAGAGAGCCCTTTCTTTGCTCCTTGCTGAGTAGGATTTTCAACTGGGGTAGTTTATTGTTTTTTTTGTAAAATCTTGAAAACATTTGTCTTATGGAATTCTGTTATTTTTTTAGATAGCGCAGTTTCTGTACTTGATGGATAACCTATTGACTCGAGAAAGGCTTTGTTTTTCCAAAGAATCTGAACTCATGAAACAATCAAAACGTTTTATTTAAATGAAATGCCACAGCAATAAAACCTCCATTTTGTGCAAACATGGATGGAGTTTGGTTTCCATGGTTACTTGTTTCAAGTCCTGTGCTCTCCCTGGTTCTGTATGAAGCTGAACTAGAGATCAAGCCTCGAGTATCATTATAATGAGGCAGAAACTGAGAATAATGCATTAGTTGATGGCCATGAAGCAGTTTACAACACTTGTAATTTTAAGGTTACAATTATAAAAAAAGACACCATGGGGCTTTTTCCTCCCCAAACTAACTGCTTATTCAGTAATGTCTTGGGACTAAGAATGAGAAAAAAAGAAAATATAACTGTCTTATCTATCTATCTATCTATTCTATCAAGTGTTACTAAAAGAATGTACTTATTCATAAAGTTGAGTTTTAAAAGAGCATGGAATATTTTTTGTTGTTGTTTTTTAAAGATTTTATTTATTTATTTTTAGAGAGAGGGGAAGAGAGGGAGACAGCGAGAAAGAGAGAAACAGCAATGTATGGTTGCCTCTCACATGGCCCTCACTGGGGACCTGGCCTGCAACCCAGGCATGTGCCCTGACGGGGAATCAAACCGGGACCCTCTGGTTCCCAGCCCGCGCTCAATCCACTGAGCTACACCAGCCAGGAGAAATGTGTATTTTGACCTAAGGTAAACCAAACAACTTAAAAGAAATTGAAACTCTTAGAAGAAAAATTATTCCCAAATTCTATACTTCAAGGATCACTCTGATCCATTTTATTCATGGAAATTATTTTTTTTTCTTGTGAAGCAACAATGAGGGGTATTCCCCAAACCAGATTTTATTTATAAAAAAAATCATGCATTTAATTTTTACATGTTTAAAGTCCAGTCACCTTCAAAGTACTCTCCATTTGATGCAAC
Organism: Micronycteris hirsuta; assembly: GCA_004026765.1. Classification (NCBI taxonomy): domain Eukaryota; kingdom Metazoa; phylum Chordata; class Mammalia; order Chiroptera; family Phyllostomidae; genus Micronycteris; species Micronycteris hirsuta. The sequence goes on along the minus strand of PVJI01004589.1, from coordinate 47,191 downwards.
ACACCTATTAAGACTTTTCTCCACTGCTCAAAACAGTTTTTGAACTTGTCAATTTTGATGTTCTTTAGTGCTTCTGCTGTTTTTTGTTTCACCTCTTCTACATCAGCAAAACGTTTCCCTTTAAGGACTTTTCTCATCTGGGTAAACAAAAAAGTTGGGGCGAGATTGGCTGAGTAGGGAGGGTGGGGCATGGGTGATCATGCCATTTTTGGTCAAAAACTACTCAACATTCAGTGCAGTGTGGGCAGGTATGCTCATAAATCACCCATTTTGTAATGGGGTCAAATGTGTTGAAAAAATCTTAAAAAAAATCCACCGAAGTTGAATGCAGCCTCTTACAACACCAGCTGGTACACTGATACAGATGGGTTCCTACAACAGTCACATAGTGGGGGAAGCCTGTACTACAAGGGTCCCACTCTCAAGAAGATAATTCGATTTTTGGGGAGTCCCTGCTTGTACAGTATAGATTTGGAATGGTGTTTCAGTAACCTAAGCTGTGTCTTAAAAATTACATTTTAGTTGTGTATATGCTATCTGTGTAAAATTAAAACAGCTTCATATACTTTTAGTTTAATTGAGCATCTGGATAGAAGCTATGCCATTGTTATTACCTCCAGATAACCACCCCCCAAATGTCAAGATTGTTATATAGAAAAAGGGCCAAGGGAACCGATAGTAGAATTCTTTGATAGTAAACCTACATATAATACACTTCAAGAAATTGAGCAATAGCCCTTATCCCCTGACAGACCATAGAAATATATTCTGCCCTTTCACCATTATCTTCTAGTTGGTTTTGGAGACACAGCATTTGTACCAAGCAGAAAACTGAGTGCTCCCCCTTTGCTTCAAATGTGTACATTTTTGAATGGCCAGAGAGCAATACTTTTCCTTTTACCACTTCTGGGGTCCCAAATCCCACAAGTAAGCTATGATAGATAAGGGCAAAACTGGAGATGCCTTGAAAACTGTTCCTGGTTCTCATATTTATTCACACAATTTATTTAGTGTTTTAAGATGTTAAGTAAGAAGTTTATTCCACTTACATCCAGTGAAATAACACTAGAGCTGGTGCCCTGCCCTGGGGTCTGAATTCATGGCAGTTGTATAACTGGATGGGAAAGAGTAAATCTTTATTTTCATTACTCTGTAACTGAAGTGTAGCAGCCCTTTCAAGTGTGAATGTAGGCAATATAGCCCAATTAATTAGCCTGATGTACAACTTTCTTCCCAAAAGAGGTCATCAATGTTTTGATATCATATTTCAGTGGTTTCAGGTTGCTCAAAATATATTTTATGTGCATGGATAATTTGTACTTATGATAGTTATGAGAACTTTTGTTGTTAACTATTAATAAAGAAGCATCTATGTTGGTATATAATGTATCTTTTAGTTTTAAAGTAGACTGTATCTATTATTTTAATATATTTGTTTTCTTCAAATTCTATTTACTTTTTTATTTTTAAGATATTATTTATTTATTTTTAGAGAGAGGGGAAGGGAGGGAGAAAGAGAGGGAGAGAAACATCAATGTGTGATTGCTTCTATGTGGCCCCTACTGGGGACCTGGCCCTCAACCCAGGCATGTGCCCTGACTGGAAATCAAACCAGAGACCCTTTGGTTCACAGCCTGCACTCAATCCACTGAGCCAGGGAGCTTTTTAAAGATTTCTTTGTGTTTCATTGTACTGCCAAGTATTTTAATGGCTCAAAAAAAAAAAAAAGAAAGAAAGAAAGAAAGAAAAAAGAAAAAGGAAAAGAAAAAAAACTCTACTCTAAGCAGAATATTGGCTAGAAATTGTGTAAGAGACTGGGACTTCTGTGTATCAGCTTGCTCTTCAGCCCTAACTCCAAAGGGAGGATGTAGCCAGCACCTAAGCACTAAGCAGTGCCAAGGAGAAGCAGCAGCACCAGATACCCTGCTGAGCACCAAGTCTAGTTAACCCCACAAAGTTTAATGATGGAAAGAGTAAAAACACTTCACATCAAAGGAAGAAATATTAAAATGAAGACTCAGAAAATAGCATTACCTCTGAAAATGGACTGTTATTACCCAAACCAGAAAATTACATCAGAAAAACTCTTTGATATCCTTGCTATTGAAAACCTTCAAGACTGAACAGATGAAATGGGAGAAGGAAATGATAAAGAAAGAAACAAAGAAATGATATACCTTTTATTTGAATTAAATTTCCATTAAAAGAAGTAAAGAACAGGATTTCCAAAGAAGAGAATCAATTTAATGATGAGGGAGATAAACTTTAGATGCTTTCTTCCATTGCAAGGAAGGAAAAGAAAAGGAATGACAGAGAATGCAATTATGAGTGTTTCAGCAAGAGGAAAAAAACAAGAATAATTAAAGTTATTATTCAAGACATTAAGTTATCATTGGAGAAATGTTTCTTCAAAAAAAATTGCCAGCATATACAAAATGAAGCAACCTCCAGGGAAAACTTTATCACTTCAGGTAAAACTTAAAAAAAAAAAAAGAAAGCTCTATTTTAGAAAAAAGTCACCTGGACACATGAGGAAAAATAAATCTAAAACAACACAAATCAAAAGAAGAAAAATAAAACATTATCTGTAAAGAATCAGTTTAGCCTCCAAATTCTCTGTAACACTAAATAATCAGACGTTGGAGCAGGATGTTTAAGATGCCTTGAGATACTTTTTTTTTTTTAAAGATTTTATTTATTTATTTTTAGAGAGAGGAGAAGGGAGGGAGAAAGAGCAATGTATGGTTGCCTCTCACATGGCCCTCACGGGGACCTGGCCTGCAACCCAGGCATGTGCCCTTGACCGGGAATCGAACCGGGACCCTCTGGTTCCCAGCCCGCGCTCAATCCACTGAGCTACACCAGCCAGGGCCGCCTTGAGATACTTCTTATCTAAAGGAATTTCCTTAGAAATAGAACAGGTATTCAAATATACAAAGAATTCACTTACAGATTAGTTTGGAAGTATTTAAATAGAGAAAGCTGTGCTTGAACAACAATTTAGAAAAAGAAAAAGAAAGAAAAAATAAGTTTTCAGTATATATTTCAGCAATACTCCAATTAATTATAAAATAATTCGAAGTGAACTGATCATAATTGAGGAAGCCAGGTATAAAAATATGACAACTAATACAAATTAAGCCTAAAATTTTTGTTCAAGAACATTTATGAAATATGAAATTAATTGCAATAATGTTGGTATACATCATGTTTCCTCAGTACATGTTGTAATGTGGGAATGGGCTTGGGAAAATTAAAGGGTGTTAAATTTTTTATCACAAAATAGAGATGACACTTTATGATGATTCTAATACTATTCAATATTTCAAACTAGCTTCAGACTTGTTAATGTAGTTAAATTTATTAGAACTTTGTACAGTAAGGACGAATACCACAAAATCCTTTTTAAAAGAGGGAATCTACAATAGGAGATTTAATAGACTTTGAAGCTAGGATGAAATGATTGAAGGCTGGTCTTTTCATGTGGGATTGATGGAAATAGGGCTAAGTTTATGATATACTTTAGGTTTGGTGGACACAAGAATACAGTGTCTTGAACTGAACCTTGCCTAATAAGCAAAAGGCTTATCCAGGTGAGAAGATTATGTCGCTGATAAACTGATTATGGGAATTTCCTGAATGAAATAGTGACATTATATCGCAGTTTACAGCCTTATCTTTCATAGAACAAGGTATTATTTTTTAAAAGAACAAATGACACAATCATGTTGCCATAGGTGGTCTTCAGGCTTATCTAAATTATGTTGATCCATATGGCCTCAATCATGTTTTTAAAACTTTTTAAGTAACCTGTAATAATATTAACATCACTTTAAAATGGAATTATAATTGCAGCAGATGACTATCTGTGTTCATATATAACAAAACTATATATCTGAAAATATTAACATTTCTCTTAAAAATATAAATGCTTAAACTATTATATTGACAAGAAAAAACTTTAATTTGAGAAAAGGTAATAAAATTCAAATATATGCTATTTATAAGAAATATACAAACAGGAAAATAAAACAAATGGGCAAATGTTGAAATGGCAGATGCAAATAAAATATATTCAGTATTCACTTAAAGCAAACAAAATAAGAGTCCTGTAAGGGACAAAAGGTGAACTTTAAATAGAATAATATATAGGCCTTAATGATGAGAAGACATATGTTATACAGTAAATAGCAGAGAACAGCAACATATAGAAAAATAACTCTTAGGAATCTGAGGAAATAATCAAAATGATAAATTTTAATAGATTAAAAATTCCAGTCTTTACCGGAATAAGCAGGTATAAATATATAAGTATGTTTTCAGAATTATAATCTATGAAATAGTTTAATTATTGTGGAAACAGAAGATTGTGTGTTCAATTCAGCATTATCTCAAGCAAATCCTATAAATATAAAAGGTCCAATTACACAAGACACATTTTCTGACTTGTATGTGAAACAGATGGAAATTGTCAAACCTTTAAATGTTATCAATAACAGCAACAAATTCAGCCACTTTTAAATTTAAGACAATAGAAAACTTTCTCAAGCAGTTTTTGGGTCAAAGTAAAATTAAAACCAGTAAAAAACAATTAAATGTGATGAAGAGACTGCTTACCAAAGCTCACATGATTCCACTGTGACTATACATAGAAAAAAAGCAATAACTTTAAAAGCTTGCATTATAATTGGTGTTTCAGGATTCTTAGTGTATAATCCCAGCAGTGGGATTGCTGGGTCAAAAGGGATTTCCATTTTTAGTTTTCTAAGGAAATTCCATACTGTTTCCCACACTGGCTGCACCAGTCTGTATTCCCACCCACAATGCACTAGGGTTCCCTTTTCTCCACAACTTGGTCAGCACTTATTGTTTGTTGATTTGTTTATGATGGCTGTTCTGACTGGTGTGAAGTGGTTTCTCATTGTGGTTTTGATTTGTATCTCTCTGATGGCTAGTGATGCTGAGTATCTTTTCATATGTCTCTGGGCCTTCTGTATGTTCTCCTTGGAGAAGCGTCTGTTCAAGACCTTTGCCCATTTTCAACTGGGTTATTTGTCTTCCTGGAGTGGAGTCCTGTGAGTTCTTTATATATTTTGGAGATCAAACTTTTGTCCCAGGTACCATTTGCAAATATGTTTTCCCACACGGTTGATTATCTTTTCATTTCAATGCTGTTTCTTTAGCCATGCAGAAGCTTTTTATTTTGATGAGGTCCCATTTGTTTATTCTTTCCTTTATGTCTCTTACTCTAGGGGACATATCAGGGAAAATACTACTGCATGGAATATTTGAGATTTTCCTGCCTATGTTCTCCTGTAGGACTTGTATAGTGTCACAGCTTATATTTAAATCTTTTATCATCTTGAATTTATTTTCGTACGTGGTATAAGTTGATGATTGAGTTTCATTTTTTTGTAGATAGCTGTCCAAATCTCTCAACACCATTTGTTAAACCTATGCACCTCAATGTTCATAGCAGCACAATTTACAATAGCCAAGTGATGTAAGCAACCTAAGTGCCCATCAGTAAATGAGTGGACCAAAAAACCATGGTACAAAACAAACAAACAAGCAAACTATAACCAAAGACACTGAAACTGAGAGCAGGCTGATGGTGACCAGAGGGGCGAGGGGAGGGAATTTTAGGGGCAAAGGGTGAAGGGTTTGCAGGAGTAATTATAAAGGACACATGAACAATAACAGTGGGGCGGGGGCCGGGAGGGAGGTGGGGAGGGCTGTGGGGTTGGGCTGGGGTAGGGGAAAAAGGCAGAAAACTGTACTTGAACAATTAAAAAAAATAAACAATTAAAAAAAACCCAAAATCATGGTACATTTACACAATGGAATACTATACAGCAGACAGAAAGAAGAAACTCCTACCTTTGCATCAGCCGGGATGGAACTGGAGAGCATTATGCTAAGTGAAATAAGCCAGGCAGTGAAAGACAAATATGACATGATCTCACCTATAAGTGGAACCTAATCAACAAAACAAACAAGCAATCAAAATACAACCAGAGACATTGAAATAAAGAATGAACTGACAGTAACCAGAGGGGAGGGGGAAGATAATGAGAGAAAGAAGGGGAACAGTTGTCAAGGAACATGTATAAAGGACCCATAGACAAAGCAAAAGCAGGGTAGGATAGAGGGTGGGAGGCGGGGATGGGCAGGGATGGGGGAGAGGTGGGGGGAAATGGAGACAACTGTACTTGAACAATATAAAATGGAAAACAAATTCAGCAAGTACAAAACAAAAAAATAGAACAGGAACATAAATTAGCTAATCAATTATTCAACGTATTAGACTAAAATACATACAGAGGAATTATGACTATAAAGTAGATAAATGGAAATGTAATTCTTATAAATTTTTTATATGAGTGCTATAGGTCAAATATTTGCCAACTAGATATCATGGATCATGCAGATTAATCCTCATACCTTTCTCCTGGAACAGTCTTACATAATTTTATAGAATATTATTATACCATTTTACACTTGAGGAATCAAAGCCTTGTAGAAGTTAAATTTCTTTTTTTTAAATATATTTTATTGATTATGCTATTACAGTTGTCCCATTTTCCCCCCTTTGTTCCCCTCTGCCCTGCAACGCCCCCATTCCCCGCCCTTCAGTTTTTGTCCATACCCATAAGTTCTTTAGCTTCTACATTTCCTATACTATTCTTAACCTCCCCTTGTCTGTTTTCTACCTACTGTTTATGCTACTTATTCTCTGTACTTTTTACCCCTCTCCCCTTCCCACTCCCCTGTTGATATCTTTCCATGTATTATATAAATCCCTTTAACATTTCATATAATAAAGGCTGGGTGATGATGAAATCCTTGAACTTGACCTTATCTGAAAAGCACTTTATCTGCCCTTCCGTTCTAAATGAGAGTTTTGCTGGATAGAGTATTCTTGGGTGTAGGTTCTTGCCTTTCATAATTTGATATACTTCTTTCCAGCCCCTTCTTGCCTGAAAGGTCTCTTTTGAGAAATCAGCTGACAGTCTTATGGGAATTCCTTTGTAGGTAACTGTCTCCTTTTCTCTTGCTGCTTCTAGGATTCTCTCCTTATTTTTAATCTTGGGTTATGTAATTATGATGTGCCTTGGTGTGTTCCTCTTTGGGTCCAACTTTTTTGGGACTCTCTGAGCTTCCTGGACTTCCTGAAAGTCTATTTCCTTCACCAGCTTGGGGAAGTTCTCCTTCATTATTTGTTCAAATAAGTTTTCAATCCCTTGGTCTTCCTCTTCTCTGTCTGGTACTCCTATGATTTGGCTGTTGGGATATTTAAAGATGTCCTGGAGGTTCCTGAGCCTCTCTTCATTTTTTTGAATTCTTGTTTCTTCATTCTTGTCTGGTTGAATGTTTTTTCTTCCTTCTGGTCCACACCATTGATTTGAGTCCCAGTTTCCTTCCTATCACTATTGGTTCCCCGTACATTTCCCCTCATTTATCTTAGTGTATTCATTTTTTCATCTAACTTGTGACCAAATTCAACCAATCCTGTGAGCATCCTGATTACCAGTGTTTTGAACTGTGCATCTGATAGGTTGGCTATCTCTTTGTCGCTTAGTTGTATTTTTTCTGGAGTTTTGATCTCCTCTTTCAATTGGGCCATTTTTTTCTCCCCTCGAAGTGCCTGTTATATATAGAGAGCGGAGCCTTAGGTGTTCACCAGACAACCCACATAGCTATGTTGTGATGCTGCCTGTGGGGGCAGGGCCTGAGAGGGAACAATGGAGCCTGCTCTGCTCTCTGCCGGCTCTCAGTCACTTCCTTTGCTACCCACCAGCAAATTAGGCCCTTCTGTGCTGATTCCTGAGTGAGTGGGCTTGTGTATTTCTAAGTCTCTGTGAGTCTCTCCAATGAACTCTCCTGTGGGGCTGGGAGTTTCTCCTGCTGTCACCTCTTCCCCCACAGGTGTTTTCAACTGGTGGCTTGAGGCTTTATTTCCCCTCACTGGGACCCTGGGGTGCGAGGTCTGTCCCACTCCTCAACTTTTTCTCCCTGTTTATCTTCATGTGCGAACGCAGGACCATTCTCTCCCCTGGCCTGAGACCCGGCTGGGTCCCTGTCTGCCAGCTGAGGTCCCCCTGGTCTGTTTCAGCATTGAGCGCCCAGTTTTAGCCTTTGCACCTGGTTTCAGCCTTGCGCACCTGGTTTCCAAATTGCACTCCCGGCTTCACAAACCACTGTCTCACGCCTGGCTCCGCCTTGCTTACCGGTCTGATGAACGTGTCTTTAATTCTTTGGTTGCTGGACTTCCATACAGTTCTATTTTCTGTCTGTTCTGCTTGTGTTTTTGTTTCTAAATTGTTGTTTTCCGACTTTTGGTTGTAGAAGAAGGCACAGTGTGTCTACCTACTCCTCCATCTTGGCTAGAAGTCCCTAGAAGTTAAATTTCTTGTGTGAGGGTACGTAGTTTACAGGTCGTGGGTTGTAATTTGTTCACTGTTTTCTTTGATTCCAAAGTTCATTCCTTACCAGTGTGTTAGTTTCCTATTGCTGCTGGAACATATTATAACATATTTGATGGTATAAACAGTCCACATTTCTTATACGTAGGATGTCAGAAGTCTTAAATGGATCTCATTTGGCTAAAATTAAGGAGGGGCAGAACTGTGTTTCTTCTGGAAGCTGTAGGGGACAATTTCTTTCTTTCTGTTTACCAGCTTCTAAGGGCTACTGCATTCCTTGGCACATGGCCCCCTGGTTCTTTAAAGCCAGCAATGATCTGCTGAGATTTTCTCATGTAGCAGGACTCTGATACTGTCTCCCTCCCTGTTCTTATAAAAATATTTCTGATTACAGTTGCTCCACACAGATAATCCAGTATAATTTTTCTATTCTAAAGTCATTGGATTCTATCTACAATCTTAATTTTCTCTTGTCATATTATATAACATAGTCACAAATCTGGAGATTAGGATGTGAACATCTTTGAGGGGCCTGTTACACAAGCATCCCTAAAATGTTATTCTTCTAAGTACTGACTCTTTGAATGTAAAATCTGCAACTCTGATGAGGAAAAAAAAACATAGGTATTAGAAATGAAAATATCTAAATAAATTAATTAAAAGTGAGTGTGTGTTGTATGGGTAGGATTCTTTACAGAAGTCTAGTAAGGGGTACATCTTGGGTACAGAATTTTTAGGAGGGCTGCAACAATACAGCCAAGCATAGAATTGGCACCAAGGAGCTACTCTACCTCCCTGGTATAGAAGCTGCCTGCATTACTGCTGGCTCAAAACTATGTACTCTGCTTCTTTCTACTCTTGTGTCTCAGTCTGTTTGCTTAGACTGCCATAACAGAATGTTACAGACATTGTGGATAAATGTTAGGAATTTATTTCTCACAATTTGGGTGGCTGTGGAAGTCCAAGATCAGGGTGTCAGCTTGCTGGGGTTCTGGTTTTCAAATTTCTTGGCATATAGTTCTTCTTAGTAATTTCTTACAATCCTTTGTGTTTCTGTGACATCAGTTGTAGCCTTTCCTTTTTCATCTCAGATTGTGTTTATGTGGGTGCTCTCTATATTTTTCTTGACAAGTCTAGTTGAAGGCTTGTTGAATTTGTTTATCTTTTCAAAGAACCAGCTCCCGGATTTATTGATCCTTAGAATTGTGCTTTTAGTCTCAATGTCTCTATGTTGTTTAATTCTGCTCTGATCTTGGTTATTTCCTTCCTTCTACTTGCTCTGGGTTGTCTTTGTTGTTGTTCTCCATTACCTGTAGGTGTAGGGTTAGGTTGTTTATTTGAAATGTTTCTTTTTTGGTAGCCTGTATTGCTATGAACTTCCCTCTCAGGACTGCCTTTGCTGTGTCCCATAAGTTTTGGGTTGTTGCGAGTTCATTGTCATTTGTTTCCATAAAATTTTTGCTTTCTTCCTTGATCTCATTCTTGACCCATTCATTGTTTAATAGTATGCTATTCAATCTCCATGAATTTGAGTGTTTTTGAGTTTTTTCCTTGAGTTGGTTTCTAGTTTCAGTCCCTTGTGGTCAGAGAAAATTCTTGATATGATTTTAATTTTCTTGAATTTGTTGAGTCTTGTTTTGTGTCCTATCATATGGTCTATCTTTGAAAATGTTCCATGTGCATTTGAAAAGAATGTGTATTTTGCTTCTTGGGGATGAAAGGTTCTCTATATATCACTTAAGTGCATTTGATGTAGGACATTGTTCAATGTCTCCATATCCTTTTTGATATTGTGTTTGGAAGATCGATCCATTTTTGACAGTGGGGTGTTGAAATCCCATACTATACTTGTATTGCTGTCAATATCTTTCCTGTAGTCCTCCAAGATTTTCTTTATGTATTTGAGTGTTCCTATGTTAAGTGCATATATATTTACAATGTTTATGTCCTCTTGATGGATTCTTCTCTTGAGTGACCTTCTGGGTCTCTATTTATGGCCCTTTGTTTTGATGTCTATTTTGTCTGATATGAGTATTGCTACCCCAGCTTTTTTTTTTTTTCCTGTCCATATGCTTAGTATATTTTTTTCCATCCCTTCACTTTCAGCGTGTGTAGGTCTTTTGTTCTAAGGTGGGTCTCTTGTAGGCAGCATATGTGTGGGTCATGCTTTCTTGTCCATTCAGCTACTCTATGTCTTTTGTTTGGAACATTTAATCCATTTATGTTTAAGGTTATTATTGATAGGTACTTATTCATTGCCATTTTTTTTGTACTTGTGTTCCTCTCTCTGATTCTCTTCCTTTATTTTCTTAAAGCTGTCCCTTTAGCATCTCTTGCAGAGCTGGGTTGGTGGAGGTGTATTCTTTTAGACTACTTTTGTCTCGGAAGCTCCTTATTTGGCCTTCCATTTTAATTGAGAGCCTTGTTGGATAGAGTAGTCTTTGATGCAGGCCTCTGGTTTTCATTATTTGGAATAGTTCTTGCCATTCTCTTCTGGCTTGGAGCACTGAGAAATCAGCTGCTAGTATTATTGGGGCTCCCTTGTATGTTACTTCCTGTTTCTCCCTTGCTGCCTTTAAGATTTTTTTTTTTGTCTTGGAATTTTGCCATTTTAATTATGATGTGTCTTGAAATGGGCTTCTTTGGGTTCCTCTTGATTGAGACACTCTGTGTTTCTTGGATTTGTGTGACTATTTTTATTATCAAATTAGGGAAGTTTTCCATCATTACTTTTCTAACCACGTTTTCTATCCCTTGCTCTTCTCCTTCTGGTATTTCCTATTATATGGATACTATTACATTTCATGTTCTCTTGCAGCTACCTTATCACCTGTTCGTTCTTTCTGAGTCTCTTTTCCTTTTCTTCCTCTATCTGGGTGTTTTTTTTTTCTACCTTGTTTTACTACCATTGTTTATTTGGGATATGATATTGATCTGATTTGGGTATTGGAAGAAGGAATGGAAAGGAAGTAGAATTTACAGATTAGATATGGGTAATAGAAATAACTGGACATGACTTCATTATTACCCAGGATGACTTGTGAGGGTGGAGATGCTATTATTAAAAAAGAGACCATAGGTAAAAAAGGAATTTTTGGTGTGAACTTTATTTTGCTTACTTTTAGCTTTGGTTATGTTTAATTTGAGTTGTGGGAGAAATTTAATGAAGAAATATGAACAGGTATATTTGAATTAAGACCAATCTCATGTTCAAAATTCCACCTTACACTTACCTTAATATTTTGAATATTAGTGACATTAGCTATATCTTTTATAACATATATAATTGCAAAATATTTTACAACAAATATCATTAGAGAATATTTTATATATTGGTTACGAATTCAATATGAAAGTAGTTCCATCATCATTGGATGGATTGTGTATATTAAAATTTTGGTAATTGTTAAAAGGAGTCTAGCAAAGAGAGGAAAGGTGGAAAGAGGAAAATTAACATTCAATACTATCCAAAGAGAATTTTGATTTACTTATGTTCCTTTTACTCAGATTAAGGAAAGGATTAACCAAAGAAAATTTATGCACAACCCATGGACATAGACAATATATGGGGATTGGCTTAGGGAGGGGGTAGGGTGGGGCTAGATGGAGATGGGAAAAGGGAGAAAAAGCAAGAACAACTGTAACAGCATAAACAGTAAAAATAAAATAATCAGTAGAAACACATTTTGAAGGCTCACTAAATGTAATTAAGATAACATTCCCATTTGCTTATTTTTTTCTTTTGTTTCCCTTGCCTGAGGAGATATATCAGATAAAATATTGCTATAAGCAATGTCCAAGATTTTACTGCCTATGTTTTCTTCTAGGATCTTTATGGTTTTGGGTCTAATGTTTAAGTCTTTAGTCCATTTTGAATTTATTCTTGTGTGTGGTGTAAGAAGATGTTCTAGTTTCATTTTTGCGCATGTATCCATATGGATTTCCCAAGACCATTTATAGAATAAACTATCGTTAGCCCATTGTATATACTTCATTTGTTGCATATTAATTGACTATAAAGATGTGGGTTTATTTCTGGGCTGTCTATTCTGTTCCGTTGATCTATGTGTCTGTTTTTTTAAAGTCAGTACCATGCTGTTTAGATTACTATAGCTTTATAGTATAGTTTGATATTTGGTAGCATGATTCCTCCAACTTTGTTCTTCTTTCTCAGGAACATTGTTATGCAGGGCCTTTTGTGGTTCTATATAAATTTTTGAAATATTTGTTTTAGTTCTGTGAAATACATAATTGGAGTTGTGATAGGAATTGTGCTGAATCTATAGGTTTCTTTGAGTAGCATGAACATTTTAATGATGTCAGTTCTTCCTATCCATGAACATGGTATGTGCTTCCACTCATTTGTATCTTCTTCAGTTTCTTTCTTCAGTATCTTATAATTCTCCAAGTACAGGTCTTTTACATTTTTGGTTAGATTTATTCCTAGGTATTTTATTCTTTTTGAAGGAATTTTGAATGGGATTGTTTTCTTAATTTCCCTTTATGATAATTCATTATTGGCATGTAAAAATGCAATTAATTTTTGGATATTAATTTTTTATTCCCCTACTTTGCTGAATTCATTTATCAGACTAAAAAGTTTTTGCACAGCAAAGGAAACTGTCAACAAAATAAAAAGACAACCCATGGAATAGGATAACATATTTGCCAATACATCTGATAAGGGCTTAATATCCAAAATTTATAATGAACTTATAAAATGAAATACCAAAAACCAAACAGTCCAATTAAAAATTGGACAGAGGACCTGAATGGACAATTCTCCAAAGAGGACATACAGATGGCCAATAGACATATGAAAACATGCTCAATGCCACTAATCATAGAGAAACTCAAATTAAAACCACAATGAGATATCACCTCCACCTGTAAGAATAACTATCATCTATAAATCAACAAACATCAAGTTTTGGCAAAGATGTTGAGAAAGGGGAACTGTTCTGCCCTTTTGGTGGGAATGTAGATTGGTGTAGCCACTGTGGAAAGCAGTATGAAGATACTTCAAAAAATCAAAAATGGATATGCCTTTTGACTCAGCAATCTCACTTCTGGGAATATATCTGAAGGAGCCCAAAACACTAATTTGAAAGAACATAAGCACCCCTATGTTCACTGCAGCAATATTTACAATTGCCAAGCTATGGAAGCAGCCCAAATGTCCATCAGTAGGTGAGTGGGTAAAACAACTATGGGACATTTACACAATGGAATACTACTCAGCTCTATAAAAGAAGAAAATTTTATCCTTTTCAACGGCATGATGGACCTAGAGAACATTATGCTGAGTGAAATATGTCAGTCAGAGAAAGACAAATACCGTATGATTTCACTCATATGTGGAATCTAATGAACAAACTGAACTAGCAAGCAAAACAGACAGACTCATACGTAGAGAGCAGGCTGACAGCTATGGGGGAAGAGGTTAAGAGGGTGAAGGGGTTGGGCAAAAAGGAAAAAGGACTCATGGACAACATTGTGGTGATTGCAGGGGAAGAGGTATAAAGAGGATAAATGGTAATGGAAAAAATATGATAACAATGAAAAAAGGGGAAAGAAATGAAAAAAAGATCACATTCAATTATGTCAGTGTCTGTGTTCTCCAACATAGGTACCCACAGATATGGTTTGCTTCCAGAGAAGCATATTTTAGATATGTTTTAAACTTTAATATGTACAAATCCAATGCATTTTAGTTTTTAATTAAAAAAAATTTTAATCACAGTTTACGGTCAATGCCACTGCATACCAGTTTCAGATGTATAGGAAATTTAAAACATCCATTCTGATAGAAAAGGTCTGGAATGAGACCCAGAGTTCTTCATTTCTAACAATTCTCAGTGACAAGGAAGCTGCTGGTCTGTAAAAGACACTGAGTAGTAAGGCTCTAGATTTATAATGTGAATTTCAAAGAAGAGAAGGACTTGATGATCTGAAACTCCACAAAGAATGTTTTAGCAATCTGTGTGGAAAAAAAAAGCTGCAGGGCTTTTTGTATTAAATTATTGAATCCAGTTTTCATCCCTCATTTGATTGGATTCAGATTCTGAACCCTAGCCACGTTGCTGGAAATGACTGATGATCACATTGCAGACTGTAAAGTCTCCGGTCTTGTTCAGTCTCGGTTACCTGAAAATTGAATCTTCAGTTGTGACGAATTCTTAATCTTGGCTCAGCACAGGGATGGCCTTAGGTGCCACTCATCCCTGCAAGCATTACCTTCTATTCTAATGTTGCTGTGAGGTTTTCAACAGCCCCTTCATTTCTTCTTCTCTGCTTTGAAGTCTCTTTGATCTCTCAGTTACAGAAGAGAATGGGCAAACTTTCTTTCAGGAAAATATCATTCAACCACTTCCATTGCAAATAAAAACGAAAAATAAACCACAAATGCAGAGTCAACTTTTTTCTTTCTGGTTTTATTTACTAAATGTTTGACAACAGTTCACAGACAAATCTGTGAAGTAGCTAATGATAAACTTTAATAACTTCTTAGACTTAAAAAATCCCTCCTTTATCCATTCCTAGTTGTTCAAGATCTTTATTTTTCCCCTCTCCTTGTTAACAGCCATTTATTTGATCTTCTATTCACATGAATGTATACATGATTAACTTGAAATACTACTTCCTTGAAGAATTTAAAACATAGTTAATATAAACTAAGTTTTAATTTTTTTATTAGTTAATTTTTAGAGAGAGAGAGGAAGTGAGAGAGAGGGGGAGAAAGAGAGAGAAACATCAATTTGTTGTTCTACTTATTTATGCATTCATTTGTTGATTTTTGTATGCCCCCTGACCAGGGATTGAACCCTTAACTATGCTGTATAGGGACAATGCTCTAACAAGTTGAACTCCCAGCCAGGGCCTAGATTAAGTTTTAACTGTTAAATTTCAGGCATAAAATCAGGAATGCTAAATAATTAATTTGGGATACTCACGTCCTTCTATATACAGGATCTGGCACCAATAACACCCTTTTTATGTGTTGGTAATCTATACCAAATCTTTTAGAACAAAATCATAAGCATGCAATTCTGTAACATGACAATATTACTCACACACACCAAATAATATTTTAGGTGAAATGTTCAATTTACTGTCCATTTCGTGCGAGACATTCACATACCTTACCAACCACACTTGAAAGTATTACTTCTGCTGGACCCTGTGGTTCTTAAACCATACCCACTTCTCTTTAAATACGTCAATAAAAGATCATCAACAAAAGCTGTGGCCTGGAAGAATTCAAGCACATGTATGAATTTGTCGATAACTTAGTAAGCACCCAACTAGTAATCAGAGGGTGGAGGTCATTTCTATTAATGGACAAGGACATTTGGAATCCTCAATATACAATGCTTTACAATTGTCAGTAACTGTGGGAAACACAACAAGAACCCTTGAAGTTTTAGGATTTAGGTGTGTGTCTAAGTCAATTGTGTTCCTTATTTGACTGGTTTGGTAATTTTTACAATTAATGAAGGCCTCTGATATGTTGTTTAGCAAAAAGTTCTTACAGTGCAAAGGTAAGAACTGCCATTGCTCCCGTGAATGTCTGTGATGGGTTGTACATTACTATGACATTTCTCTCTTCTCTACCCATCTTTATGTACACAGTAATTCTTATGTAGTTATACAGTACTACATTGAATGACAATATTTTGTTTTATAAAGATCTCAGGAATTATCTTTTAACATATTTTAAGAATTTATTGATCTTAGACTGAAGGGCACTTTTTTCATACTTGAGTGTTTCTTTTTTAGTTTCCTGCATCTTATGCTAATCATGACTTCTTGTTTCTGAAAACCAGAATACTAAATTCACTAAAACTATGAAACTGGTCCAAGAAAGTTCAGATATATAGCTAAGGCCATATGCACATTGTAGGGAAATAGAGCAGATTTCTCCAAAGCATGTCTTTCTTATCACAATTTCTTAGTTATTTTAAAGACAATATAATTGTTTATCCTCCAATGATTTTGAAGACATTGGGGATTTTTTCTTAACACTTATGCATATTAAAACATCTTGACTCATTATTCTGAATGTTTTATGGTTATGCTATTTTGTGTCTTTCATATTTATAACATGAGTTGTGTTTCAATGGAGTATTTGCTGTCTTTTATTTCTTTACATTTTAAGAAAACAATTGAATAAGTAGAGTTTTTTAGATTTTATTCTTTTTCAAAGTTTTAGTGTACTCTTTTGTATTTTTCAAACCATGAACAATTTGTTCCTTATTACTATATATGTTATATATTTCTGGTAATTAGAATATGTAGTAAATATATGAAATCAAAGAGAATCAAATCTTTGTTAGAATTTTGATATTCTAAACAAAAGGGATCAAGACACTAACATTCTTCCATTGGGCAAGATTAATGATTGATTCAATCCCACATCTTGTATCTAAAGGAGAAACTTGGAGTGTTGTGAAAAGAACAGAATATATTGATACTAATGTCAAAGTTAGAATGCACCTGAAATTACCCATGAAGTTACTTTTTAAATGTTTAAATATTATCCAGATTCATATCTTGGAAGAGTTTTGATTCTATCAGTGAAATTTGTAGGCTTATGGTGGTATAGAAACTGAAAAGTTCGCTTCATCTGTTTATAGAATTTTGCATGGAAATTTCTGTTCACTTCCTACCAATCTCAATTTTATAGCCTCCTGCTTCCTAGCAATAGTTATCATTCCAAGTGAAAATCCTGAGCATTTTTCTATTTTCTTTTTTTTTAAGATTTTATTTATTTATTTTCAGAGAGAGGAGAAGGGAGGGAGAAAGAGCAATGTATGGTTGCCTCTCACATGGCCCTCACTGGGGGCATGGCCCACAACCCAGGCATGTGCCCCGACTGGGAATTGAACCGGGACCCTCTGGTTCCCAGCCCGTGCTCAATCCACTGAGCTACACCAGCCGGGCCTTTTCTGTTTTCTTTATCGCATGGTAATTCTAGTTGCCTTTAAAAATATTCTTTTGCTTGACTACTGAAAGAAATAAAAATCAGTACATCATTATATACTATAATAATTGTTACTATAAAAAAGGGGAATTTTTAGGGGATCTAATATAGATTTGAGGATATCAGTGTGAGCAAATTATATTTATGTGGTGTTTCCTGAGACCAGGAAAGTAGCCATGACTTAGCTAGATTAAGAATGTAGAGGACTTACCTTCTATGTAAAGCAAAATCGTGTGCAAAAACCCCGACCCGAACATACTTGGTGAGTTGGCGTTGAAAGTGTTTTAGGACATAGAGAGAAAAGCATGAAAGGGGCATGAGGTGATATGGAACAGTAGTTACTGGAGGCAGTGTCAAAGACTTCGCTATTTTGTGTGTTTGGAAGTCATTCACATAAGAGCTACAGTTAATATTTTATATTGATTAAATATTCAAATTGAGATTTTTTTCTTTCTCCATGTTCCCACATGGCAATTTTTATCATAAGTTTCATAAGTTATATATATTTTTAAGAGCATCCTTCAGGAAAGACTAATGAAAATCCCTGAGTTCTATTACTATATTTATTTTTATTTACTTTTGCTACATGTTGTTTTAAAATCCTTATACATAGAAGTAGAAAATATGCATATAACTTTTCTCTTAATTTTGAACAGTTTTAGCTTTGTAATTCTTACAGACATTACTTTCTCTTATATAAAGGATGTATACAACAATAATATGACTGATTTTCTACTGAAATCAGAGGGTCATTTTTAATTGACTCAATGAGGCTACTGAAAAAGTACTTTACTAGGAGAAAGTGTATCCTCAGTAATATTTATTTTATACTTATGTTCTGATGGAATGTTTTGTTCTCTTCCTGTACTACTTAGGCATTTCATTAATAAGACAATTTATTTCTTAGATCTCAAGGTTTAGAAGTATTTCAACTATGCCACATGCTTCATTAGGGCTGTTATAGATACCATTAAATATTTATCACAATTGTTCCATTTGCAAGGCTTCATATGAGAAAAGGATGCAGAGAAAATATAGATACTGAGAATAAGATTATACCCATAAAACCTTTGTTGCATTAAACCTTTTTAATTTTTAACTGATTTGGGTACTGGAATTCTTCCATTTTTCTTGGAAGCTCACTTAGATAAAAATGGTTCTTTATATTATCAGCGAATTTAAAAAATATTTTACTTGTATGTGAAATCTAAAACAACAGACCTGAAATAGACTCATAGATACAGTGAACAAACTGATGGTTTCAGAGTGCAGGGCAGGCGGGGAGGGTTGGGTGGAAAAGATGAAGGGGGATAAAAGTACAAACTTCTAGTTACAAAATAAGTAAGTCATGGGGATGTGGTATACAGAACAGGGAGAATAGTCAAAAATATTGTAATAACTTTGAATGATGACAGATGGGTAATAGACTTATTGTAATCATATCTATGTTGTAATCATACCTATCAGGTGTACTGTTTTGTATACCTGAAAGTAGTATAATATTTTATGTTCACTATTACTTTAATAAAAAAATATTCAATTTCAAATGATTTTCTTAGCTAGTAAGTCAACTAAGAAAATCCTCTTTTTTAAGTCCCTAACACATTTCAATACACAAGCATTTTAGGTGCTTTGTCCTCGAAATTGATGCAATTTTAAATCAATTGATAAATATTTGGTGTACTTCCTTCATTTTTATGAGTAATTTTGTTGCCTTTTACCAATTTTCATCACCAGATTTCTTCTAGTTAATTTATCTGTTTATGATAATGACAGATCAACTGATTGCTGAATTAGCTACATTATCTAACCAGATATTTTATTCATTTTGCAGGAGATACAGAGGATGCAACAACTTCTTGTTTTGATAACTTTTCTATCTTGATATATTCAAAACTGTTTATATCTCTTTGTTTCCGGTCTCAAATTCATTCTTTCTTATTTCTTTCTGCTCCGCTAATTTATTTCATTCCCTGTAATGCAGAGATTTAAAAATTATAGTTAGTTTTTTAAAGATGCAGTATTGTAAAATGTCTATTATTCCCTGATAGATCTGTAGATGCAATGCAATCTCAATTAATATTATACCAATTGTGTGTGTGTGTGTGTGTGTGTGTGTGTGTGTGTGTGTGTATGAGAGGGAGAGAGGGAATTGAAAACTGATCTTTAATTGTTTATGGACCAAGAATTCTTGAAACACATATAATCCAGAACATTTTGAGAAAGTAAAACAAGATATCAAAACATTTACTAAAAGTACATTAATGAAAACAGTATAGGCTTGATCTAAATACTGACTAATGGAACAAAGTAGAGAATCTTGAAATGGACAAAAGTATACAGCAGAAAAGTGGGAAAATGCTGTGTTTGTATATGTGTGTGTGGTGGTGGTAGTGGCAAGAGTTAGGGCTCCAGGCCTGTGTACAGGCTCCTTTCAGAGAGGTGCTGGTGACCTGCTTTCATGTTGGACTGAGTGGAAGTGGAGAGTGCCTGCCTGCTAATTTGAAATGGAATCCTCAGGCAGCAGTTTGTTAAATATGTAGTTAAATCCTTTTCATGGAAACACTGTGCTATGGGTGTTTTTGCTTCCACTCTGCACTGAGCTCTGGGCAACAGTCTAGGAGAGTGCTCCCAGGAGCACTTATTAAAACCTGCTTCTTTGCTACAAACAGTCTTATGACTCAGGAACGTGAACCATTGGCTAGCAGAGCCAGGCGATTGGGGCCATCCCCCATAGCAGATGCAAAAGCCTGCATGTGAATGTTTAAAATGTAAAACTGACACCACACAGCTTTGGCAAGAATGTAAAGCAAGTGGAAGTCTTGTTTACTGACAGCTAGAACCACTTTGGAAAACTATTTGACAATATTTACTTAAATTGAACATCAACCTGCCTTATTATCCAGTATACTTATCATCCAATTACACTCCCAGGTATTTTCCACGGAGAAATGAATGCACGTTTCTCAACTAGAAGCCATCCAAGTATTCATCAGGAGCAGACTTTGTTGAATATATATCTATGAAAACTATTGAGCTATTATTATTCAAAATAACATGAAAAGAATCTTACCAACTCATTGAAAATTTATCAATGATCTTAGCAATATGTGATTTGAGCTTTTTTTTACATATATAGTGTACTGAGAAAATAGTATATTTAAATATAAGCACTACATGAATAACTTTCATTTTGAAAAGAAAAAAGTTTTTCACTTAACATTAGAGGTAATAGTAAATGAAAAACATAAAGGAAAAGGAGGAGGAAGTAAATAAATGAGGAGTTGTAATATTTAATTCTAAAGTATGTTTCAGTTGGTTACTATGTTCATTGCAAAACAGTAAGTGTTGTGAGCAGCACAATTTATAGTAGCCAAGTGCTGGAAACAACCTAAATGCCCACCGGTAAATGAGTGGATAAAGAAAACATGGCACATTTACACAATGGAATACTACACAGCAGAAAGAAAGAAGGAAACTTCCAACCAAGATGGAGGCATAGGTAGAAACACTGTGCCTCCTCGCACAGCCAAAAGAATGACAATAACACTTAAAAAAAAAAAAAAAAAACAACCATAACTGACAGAAAGCTGAACTGAATGGAAGTCCGACAACCAAGGAATTAAAGAAAAAACATTCATCCAGACCAGTAGGAGGGGTGGAGATGGGAAGCCCAGTGGAGAGGACTCATGGAAAGGCGTGGCTCTCAGAGCCTGTAGCACCACATTCTAGTGTAGATAAACCAGGAGGAACAACTGGGGAGCAAGACAGACCGCACAACCTAGGGTTCCAGTGTGGGGAAATAGAGCCTCAAAACTTCGGACTGAAAACGCCTGTTGGGTTTGAGGCAGCAGTGGGAGAAACTTCTGGTCTCACAGGATAATTCTTTGGAGAGACCCACAGGGTTCTAGAACATAAACAAACCCACCCACCCACCCGGGAATCAGCACCAAAAGGGCCCAATTTGATTGTGGGTAGTTGGGGAAGTGACTGAAAAGCAGCAAAGAGCAGAGCAAGAGGCACTGTTTCTTCTCACACCACTCCCCCACATACAGAGTCACAACTCAACGACATGGTTTGTCCCGTCCTGGTGAACACCTAAGGCTCTGCCCTTTACTATGTAACAGGTGTGTTGAGACAAAAAAAAAATGGCCCAAATGAAAGAACAGATCAAAGCTCCAGAAAAAAATACAACTAAACGGCGAAGAGATAGCCAGCCTATCAGATGCACAGTTCAAAACACTGGTTATCAGTATGCTCCAGGATCTCACTGGGTACTTCAATAGCATAAAAAAGACCCAGGCAGCAATGAAGGTTGCATTATGTGAAATAAAAATCTACAGGGAACCAACAATGACAGGAAGGAAACCAGCACTGAAATCAATGGTCTGGAGCACAAGAAAGAAGGAAACATTCAACCAGAACAGAATGAAGAAATAAAAAAATAATAATAAAAAAAAAACATTAGGAGAGGCTTAGGAACCTTTGGGACAACTTTAAATGCTACAACATCCAAATCATAGGGGTGCCAGAAGGAGAAGAGGAAGAGTAACAAATTGAAAACTCATTTGAACAAATAATGAAGGAGAACTTCCCCAATCTGTCAAAGGAAATAGACTTCCAGGAAGCCAGGAAGCTCAGAGAGTCCCAAAGAAGTCAGACCCAAGGAAACACACAACAAGGTACAATAAAATTACATTACCCAAGGTTAAAGATAAGGAGAGAATATTAAAAGCAGCAAGGGGAAAGAGAAACTACACAGAAGTTCCCATAAGACTATCAGCTGATTTCTCAAAAGAAACCTTACAGTCAAGAGGGGCTAGAAAGAAAGATTCAAAGTCATGAAAAGCGATGACCTACATCCAAGATTACTCTATCCAGTAAAGCTATCATTTTGAATGGAAGAGCAGATAAAGTGCTTCCCAGATAAGGTCAAGTTAAAGGAGTTTATCATCACCCAGCCCTTATATGAAATGTTAAAGGGACTTATCTAATAAAAAGAAGATAAAAAATATGAACAGTAAGCCGGCTGGTGTAGCTCAGTGGATTGAGCGCGGGCTGAGAACCAAGTGGTCCCGGTTCGATTCCCAGTCAGGGCACATGCCTGGGTTGCAGGCTGGGTCCCCAGTGAGGGCCATGTAAGAGGCAACCACACATTGCTGTTTCTCTCCCTCTCTTTCTCCTTCCCCTCTCTCTAAAAAAATAAATAAATAAAAAATCTTTAAAAAAGTATGAACAGTAAAATGCCAACAAACTAACAGCTATTAACAACTGAACCTAAAAAAAGAAAAAAACAAAAAAGAAAACTAAACTAAACAAACAACTAGAACAGTAGCAGAATCACAGAAATGGAGATCATGTGGAGGGTTATCAATGGGAGAGCAAGAGGGATAAAGAAGGAAAGGTGCAGAGAATAAGCAGCATAAATGGTAGGTAGAAAATAGACAGGGAGGTTAAGAATAGTATAGGAAATGAAGAAGCCAAAGAATTTATATGTATTACCCATGTACATGAACTAAAGGGGCAATGTGGGAGGGAGGAGGTGTGCAGGGCAGAGGGAAATAAAGGGGGGGAAATGGGACAACCGTATTAGAATAATCAATAAATTATTTTAAAAAAACAAAGAAAGAAGGAGCTCCTACCTTTTATGACACCATGGATGGAACTGGAGAGCACTAAGCTAAGTGAAATAAGCCAGGCAGTGAAAAACAAATACCATATGATTTCATCTATAAGTTGAACCTAATCAACAAAACAAGCAAGCAAGCAAAATATAACCAGGGACATTGAAGTGAACAAACTGACAGTAACCAGAGGGGAAGAGAGAGAGGGATAATGGGGGAAAATAGGGTAAGAGCCATGAAGGACATGTAGAAAGGACACATGGACAAAGCCAAAATGGGTAGGTTCGAGGGTGGAAGGAGGGGATGGGTGGGGCACAGAGCATCGGTGGGGTAAAAAATGGAGACAGCTCTACTTGAATAAAAAAATATAATAAAAAGAAAATAAATTAGGTCTATTCCTACTAATATGAAAAAAAGTTAGTTGACAAGACTAAACAAAATGAAAAGAGAAGTAAATCAAAGCTGAAACAAATCTTGATAGCTATGGTGAAGTGTAGAGAATTCTTTTCACACGCATGAAGGAAGTGAAGCCCTGGGAATCATGCATGTGAGCAAAGTCTCCACGTGATTAAATCTCCCAAGTCAGCATGCACAAATTCATATTTGTGGAAAAATAATTATTTGTAGGGGAATTTGGCTAACATATTTCTTAAAGATTTACTGCCTTGCTGAGTCTCTTCCCCCCGGATCTAGGGGCTTATGCTAATGAATGGCTGGGCTTTTTTTTTTGCCTCAATGTTTATTGTTCTGGAGTAAGAAGCCCTAGCTAGCTTGCCCTCAATTTACATATCTACCCTCTTAATGTATGGCTCTGGTCCTCTCTACCACTGGACCTGAATATACAATCTATGCATAAGTTAATGAAGACCAATCTGATGCTCTGTGCCCCGAATCCTCAATAAAAACCCCTGTCCCGAGGCTCGAGGCCCTCTCCCACGATAAGGGAAGTGTGCGTGGCCCCGGATTTCCTCTTCCATGGGTGTCTCTGTGTGAGATTCATTCACGCGTTTGGTCACGGTCACAACGGATTTATGAATCCACAACAGTGAAGGTGGTGAATAGTGTAAGTGTAGGCAAGAGGCAGGAATTCTGGAAGAAAGGGCAATGGCATAGCTCTTGGAGGAAAGCAGGATTCTGACAAGTATTGTGTGAGAGAGTCTCTCAGAGGGGTTAAGGTACAGATCCCAGGATTTTATGTGTTTAGAAGGGAAAGTGACAGAATCCCATTCTGAGTAATTTGGATCTTTTCTGCCAACATCAACTTCCTGTGGAAGGATTTCAGTAGTAAGCTAACATTTGATCCATGTTTTAAAAATGTAGTTAGAGGAAATATGAAGGGAGAATTTAACTGGGGAAAAATAATAGGATGTTAGGGGAATTTTGAGAGTATCCTTATTTTATACATCATAAAAGAGGCTCATATTAGTTTATAGCACAAGAAATTATAGAACCCAGGCTTCTGAATTTTTAACCCAAGGAATCTTTTCTCTAAAACTAGATTTAAGAACAAGTAGTAAGGTACTGAATGATCTAGGTCAGAGAGTTTCAAACTTTTTCATCTTATGGCATGCAAACTAATTACCAAAATTCTGTGTCACACCAAAAAATTATTTTTTGCCCATCTGACAAAAATAGATACAATTTTTATTTATTCAGATTGGATGGCTATTGTTGTGTTGGCTGTTGTCATTTTTTTGTTTTATAGTCTAAGGGAAAAGAGGTCAGTGCCCCTGACTAAATAGCCAGGCATTACATGCTTAAAAAAATTCTTTTTAGTGTACTGGTTGAAAATCCCCAATGCAGGTGAGAACAGATGTTGACAGGAACTAGGGAATGGGGATAAGAATAAGTTGACACAGAGAGGGACTTTGAAAAGGTGTGATTGGCAGGATTTTGTAAGTAACTAAATGTGGGGAATGAAGGACAATATTTTTGGATTCCAGCTTGAATGACTGGAAAAAGGAGAAAGATTTTAACAGCCATAGAAGAGGAGAGCCAGCAGGGTTGGGATTGAAAGGAAAAGATATTTTATTTACTTCTGTGTACAAATCACTAGCTTTACTAGGAAGTGAACAAGAAGTTCAGTTCTGTTCAAGACTCCTTTTTAAGGTTGAGATGATAACACATCAAAACAACTGTTTCCTCCCTTTGAATGATGTATGCAGATCAGTTGCTAAGAATTAGATGGATTGGGTAACCCAATAAACAAATGCCCTTTTTTGTTTTTACTTTGTTGTTTTAGCATTGGATATGCATATCAAGAGTTTCTCCTCATAAAAGCATATCTGATGTTTGATTCTTTGAACTTGATCTTGGACTTCATCTCAGTTAACTGGCAAGAGGGAGTAAAAAGTGCATTGTTCAGAAAAAGCCATATTTTCTCTCAATGCAGCTTTAAAGTACACCTTAAAGAGTTCTCTACAGATAATGGTTTACTTTTTTGAAAATAGTGATTGAGTTCTTGTGATCTAGGCACTATGCTAAGCCTAGGAATATACAGCTGAGTAAGAGATGTAGACCTTGCATTCATGGAATTGACTATTAGTGTGGCAGCCAGGTATCAACTGACAAGTGTAATATTTTTCATCATAGATACTGTTAAGTGTGTGTAGGAAAGTCTCATGTACTATTGAGTATGAATTGGAGAAATACATCTCTATTTATAAAGAATATACAGAAAAAGATTAGCATAAACAGTGTTTGGGAACCTAATTTGAATATGTTTTTTGAAGTAATGCAAACAATATCACACTAAAAATCTAAACTAAGTGATGATCCAGATCAGTGAAGTTTGTTATTAAATCTTGTTCAAATGTATTATAATTTATTAAAGTTAATGTATAGATCATTGCATACCAGGAAAATTAGTATATTTGAATGTGCTTTATATCTCAAGATATTTAAATCATTTGAATATTAATGTGGAGTGAAAATCTTAGCCAATTTAATTAATTCTAAATGATACTTGAAAAATACTACTTTCTAAACTTTACTGGAATCATGTGGTCTATTTAATTGTTACTTTATTTTTTGTAGAATTTTGTTGTCATAGAAATTATCTCTAACAGAGAATTTAAAATAACATAACCTCCATAGCTCACCAACAAAATATAGTTACTATATGCACGATACTTTGTATTCTTGGTAGATGTGTCTCTTGGTCTCCGCTTGTCTCTGTGGTGGTAACTCTTCTCCTCTGCTGGCCTCTCCTGCTCGAATCTCTTCTTCCACCTGGTGTCTTCCAACTCTTGATTCTTCTCCTTCTAATGCTAAGGCCTTCTTGGGTAACCTCACTCATTGCTATGGAGCAGTTATCAGCACTAACATAACTCACACGTCCTCATTTTCAAAACATGCTGGCTTGCTGATTGGACATCTGTAATTGACTCCCCTCTTCCCACATTCCACCCCCTCCCCAATCCCCAGTGGCTTCTCACAATGAGAGTTAAGTTCTGGAGTTAGACACCTAAGTTTGAATCCTTGCTTTAGAACTTACTGGAAATGTGTCATTTAAAGATACCACTTACATTTTCTGTGCTTTGGTTTCCTTATCTTTGAAATGATAGAATAATGACATAGGCATCTCAAGGTTGTTTTGAGCCTTAAATAAGGAGCAATACACAAGTGCCTAAAACATTATTATAAATGATCTATGTTTATGAAAAGGTGTACCATTTCCAAACTGCAGAGATGGACAAGTAACTATTATCCACACCTTATTATTTGATTTATTAGATTCCTGTATAGTCTTCCTTTCTGTCTCTAAATAATTTTATGTCTGCTTATAGATGCTATTATTTGTTTCACTGAGGGTCAAGGCAGTACTACATTATTTATCATAAATGTGCCTTCAGATATTGTAGGGACAAGATGGTCAAGTGAATTACAGCTTAAATTTAAGTCTAAATGCTAATGACAGACAACATAATAGAAAGAATACAAAGATATAGCTAAGCTCAAATATGAGGCAGTGATGAGTACAGCCGATTTTGATGCCCTGCTGGCCTCTGGGTTAATAACTGGGTGTTGGAAGCCAGACTTTTAGCTCCTATCATTAAAGAGCATTAAAAAGGTTTTAAAATACTGTGTTTTCAAATAAAATACTTCATTGGTTATGAATAGAGATTAAGGTGTGGCACCCTGGTGACAAGATATGGATGAAGAACACTGTCTCCAAGTGCACATCAGGGTTTTGCTGACCTCTAAGAGCCTAGTTAAACTATCTTTACTGGATCTGCCATCTCTCTCAACAGACTGGGAATAAGCCCATAGTCTTGACAGAAAGGGCCAGCTCCAGGAATCAGAGAAAGAGATAGACAAAACAGGGTGACATGAGAGACAAAGTAGTGAAGACAAAGAAGAACACACACAGTAACGTTAATAACAACAGAAATCTTCTACCTTGTGTAAGCCTGAGAATAAAATGTTAAAGCACTATTAATACCAGGGTAAAGAAGGTAAAACAATTTTGGCTGGATGAAAACAGTTTTGTACACTGTTCTGATAACGACTTTAAAATAAGTAGGTTTGCATATACAACAGGTAAATTAATACCTAGTTTCTGTGAAAACAGAATAAAGAATTATATCATCAAAGAGAATATTCTATGTACCTCAACAGTGTATGCTGCATAGTAAGCACTCAATAAATATCTCATGAGTAAATGAATGAAAAATATAGAACAGTATCATGAATATAAACTTAAAGAAAGAAAATAGCAGTATAAAACAGTATAAAATGTTAGCAAACCAAATTTATTAGTATATATGTATAAATAAAATCACAGTATCACCAAATATGGTTTGCCCCGGAGAGCTAGGAACTTCACCACTGTGAAGTCCAACATTGCAGTGTTTATAATTGATACTGTGACATACCACTTGATATCCCTTTGGACTTAAGGATGATTTTCCTGGTGCCTGGGAATACTGCTAGCAGATAGCCCTCAGCTACTGGTCATTTTCACAAAATGAGTGGATGAAGAGTCATCTTGTCCAAGTTCAAGCCCCTTTTCCTGGACAACTTGCATCAAATGATTGGTCCGCTAGGGAGCTTAAGTACATGTTCCCCTCCTGCCAATTTAAAAAAAGTCTGGTATTCTACCACACCTCAGCTTTGAAGTCTCTGTGGCGTTGGCTGACGTTTCCCTTGATAGTTCATTACAGCTGAACTTCTCCCTCTGCCCAATCCTGCTTCCTTCTCATTTCTACCATAGATGATAACTCCTGATCAGCTTCCTACATAATCCACACCCTGGGCAACCCAACTAATAATAGAAAAATATTAATATTTTAAAGAAAAACATACAGAGAAAACAAGTAATTTAATGTTTACTCAAGATATAGCTCCTAGGAAACTAGAAATTGAACAGCATATCCACAAAGTAATAAAATATATTAAAACCAGAAACAAATCCTAGAAAATCCACAGAAAAAGTATTACAACTAATAAGAAAGTGAAGCAAGTTTTCTCACATATCAGATCCACTCACAAAGTCTCCAAAGCATCCCTATACAATATTTAAAAACTAATACTGATTATAACATATTAATTATGGCAGTTAATGGTTTTTGAATTGGTACTATGATAAAGGATTTACATATTCCCAAGTAAGTTACAAATAGTATCTGTGAATAAAGTTAATAAATGATGGCAATGTGTACATGGAGAAAATTATGGGATGGTATTTAAGGATAGAAAAGAAAATCTGGCCCTGGCTGGTGTGGCTTAGTGGATTGAGAACCGGACTGCGAGGCAAAGGGTTTCTGGTTTGGTTCCCAGTCAGGGCACGTGGCTAGGTTGCTGGCCAGGTCCCCAGTGAGGGGCACAGGAGAGGCAACCACACATTGATGTTTCTGTCCCTTTCTTTCTCCCTCCCTTCTCCTCTCTCTAAAAGTGAATAAATAAAATCTTTAAAAAAGAGAAAAAAGTAAAGAAAATCTGAATAAATGAAGAATATGCCAGTTTAGGGATTGTCAGATTCACAAAACTTCAACAAACCAATCTTAATATTAAGATCTAAGGGCCAAGAAAAACCAAGACAATTCTGAAGAAGTTGGAGAAACTTTATCATATATAAGCTTGTTATAAACCTAAGGTAATAAAGATGGTAGTTTAAGTTGGAGTTAAATGGAAATAGATCTATGTCACAAAATCTAGAGCTCCAACTCAGTCTGTGAATACATGCAGCCTTGGTAAACGACATATGAGCCATTGTACATCAGTAGAGAAATAATATAGACAATGCTTTTGGGACAATTGACTAACCTTATAGAAAAAAAAATTAGATTGTAATTACACCATGCACAAAGATCAATTCTAGCTAGGTTAAAAAACCTTAATGCAGAAAAAGCAAACTTTAAAAATCTTTCAGAAGAAAATGTTGACTATTATATTTATGATTTAGTAGTTTACAAGAATAATTTCAAGAAGACATAAAAGCATAATCCATAAAGGAACCAATGAATGCATTAACTTCATTAAAATTTATTTTCTTTTAGCAGAAGACTCATGACTTCAGTTTTTATTATTCTTTAACTTTTAAATAATTATTGTATACTTATAGATTTTCTAACATACATTATTACTTAGCACAATTTTGAATATTTTATAAATAATGTCTTAACTTGTTTTTTTTTAATTTAATAATACATTTATTTTTTAAGGTGATAGATATAGCCTAAGTCCATTCATTTTTAATTTCCATAACATATTGAGTCCCAAGAATATTCCTCAACATACACATTGGTAGAAAGTTATATTGTTTAGAATTTTTCCTTTCATGAATGAACACTGTTGCAACATGACTTCCTTGCACTAGGTTTCTCTGGAGAGAAGCCACCTAAAGAGGTAAAGGTAGGAGGCCGAGAAGTAGGATAAGGGAGGATGCAAAGAGATTCATACAGAACAATAGAAAATGGAAAAACACTTAAAGCAACTCTTTGCAAAAAGATGGGCAGAGGACACATAGTTGATTATTTATATATTTGAAGCACTTCATATATAAGAAAAATATCCTTGTTTTCTTCATACTTTCTGCCTTGAGTTCAACCTTAAATGGTACTGATATCATGGACTCTGCGTTTTGTTTCTTATGTGCATTTTCTGATGTGTATTTTCATAATCTGTTACTTGCAACATTTTTGAGCCATTTTTCTTTTAGATGCCTTTTAAAAAGAATGCATTAAAATTGATATTGTTTCTTTTTTTAAATTTTTGTTGTATTTTTTATTGTTCAATTGTCCCCAATTCAATTTACAGTTGTCCCCATTTTTCCCCTTACTTTCCCCTGCCCTACCCTCCCCCACTTTCCAAATTCAATCCTCTCCCCCAGGTTATCTTTGTCCATGGTTCCTTTATACATTTTCCTTGACTTGACCCTTCCCCTTCTTTTCCCTGTTATCCTTCTTCCTGCTCTTCTCTGGTCATTGTCAGTTTGTTCTTTATTTCTATGTCTCCAGTTCTATTTTGCTCCCTTTTTTGTTTTATTGATTAGGTTCCACTTATAAGTAAGATCATATGGTATTTGTCTTTCACTGCCTGGCTTAATTTACTTAGAATAATACTCTACAGTTCCATCCATGCTGTCACGAAGGGTAGGAGTTCCTTCTTTCTTTTTGCTGTGTAGAATTCCATTGTGTAAATGTACAACAGTTTTTAATCCACTCATTTACTGATGGGCACTTAGGCTGTTTCCAGCACTTGGTTATTGTAAATTATGCTGCTCTGGACATTGGAGTGCATAGGTTCTTTTGAATTGGTGAATCCTTTCAGGATTCTTAGGATATAATCCCAGTTGTGGAATTGCTGGGTCAGGGGCACTTCTATTTTTATTTTTTGAGGAAATTCCATACAATTTTCCACAGTGGCTGCACCAGTCTGCATTCCCACAAACAGTGTACTACATTTCCCTTTTCTCCACAACCTTGACAGCACTCGTTTGTTGATTTGTTTATGATGACCATTCTGACTAGTGTCAAGTGGTGTCTCATTGTGGTTTTAATTTGCTTCTATCTGATGGCCAGTGATGCTGAGAATCCTTACATATGTCTATGAACCTTGTGTATGTCCTCCTTGGAGAAGTGTCTGTTTAAGTCCTTTGCTCTTTTTAAAATTGGATTGTTTGTCTTCTTGGTGAGGAGTTGTATGAGTTCTTTATATATTTTGGAGATCAAATCCTTGTCTGAGGTATCATTGGCAAATATGTTTTCCTACATGGTTGGTTCCCTTTTCATTTTGCTGATGTTTTCTTTTTTTTTCCGCCCCACATTTTTTTATTGTTGTTCAAGTACAGTTGTCTCCATTTTCCCCCCATCATTACCCCCAACCCCAGCCATCCCCACTTCCCACTTTTGATCCTGCCCTCCTTTGGTTTTGTCCATGTGTCCTTTATACTTGTTCCTGAAACTCTTCCTCCTTCTCCCTCAACTCACAATTATCCTCTCCCACCTCCCCTCTTGTTGTTGTCAGTTTGTTCTTAATTTCAATGTCTCTGGTTATATTTTACTTGCTTCTGTGTCCTGTTGATTAGGTTCCCCTTATAGGTGAGATCATATGGTATTTGTTTTTCATTGCCTGGCTTATTTCACTTACCATAATCCTCTCCAGTTCCATCCATGCTGTTGCAAAGGGTAGGAGATCCATCTTTCTTTCTGCTGTGTAGTGTTCTATTGTGTAAATGTACCATGTACCAGTTTTCTTTTTCTACTCATTTACTAATGGA
Source organism: Micronycteris hirsuta (assembly GCA_004026765.1). Taxonomy (NCBI): domain Eukaryota; kingdom Metazoa; phylum Chordata; class Mammalia; order Chiroptera; family Phyllostomidae; genus Micronycteris; species Micronycteris hirsuta. The sequence goes on along the minus strand of PVJI01004589.1, from coordinate 15,436 downwards.
CACTTAACTTAGGTTGCTTCTAAAACTTGGCTATTGTAAATTGTGCTGCTATGAACATTGGGGTGCAATGGGTTCTTTTGAATTGTTGTTTTAGCATCTTAGGGTATAATCCCAGCAGTAGAATTGCTGGGTCAAAAGGCAATTCCATTTTTAGTTTTCTGAGGAAATTCCATACCATTTTCCACAGTGGTTGAACCAGTCTGCACTCCTGACAACAATGTACTCGGGTTCCCTTTTCTCCACAACCTTTCCAGCACTTGTGTGTTGAATTGTTTATGATGACCATTCTGACTGGTGTCAAGTGGTATCTCATGTGGTTTTAATTTGCGTCTCTCTGATGGCTAGTGATATTGAGCATCCTTTCATATGTCTTTGGACCCTCTGTATGTCCTCCTTGGAGATGTGTCTGTTCAGGTCCTTTGCCCATTTTTTAATTGTGTTATTTGTCTTCCTGGTGTTGAGTTGTGTGTGTTCTTTCTATATTTTGGAGATCACATCTTTGTCCGAGGTATTATTTGCAAATATATTTTACCATATGGTTGGTTCCCTTTTCATTTTTCCGATGTTTTCTTTAGCCATGCAGAAGCTTTTTATTTTGATGACATCTCAATTCTTTGAAAATGCAAACATTCAATTTATAGTATGTATTAAAGAAATATTACGGAATTAATTTTTCCAATATGTCAACTATACCATCAGTATCATGGGCAGAAAATGTCAAGTATGTTTTAAAATAACATTTTATTTCAATAGGAGATTTTTAAAAACAAAAAAAAGAGTTGTTAGCTTGATAATATTTGTTAGTATTATGTTTAATCTTTGATATTTGTATACCTGTGTCATAATAAAACACTCTTTCACCATAGGCCAAAACAAGAAGAATAAATGATGTATGATGAAAGTCAGAAGTGCAGAGAAACTGATTTTTTTAATAAATGTGGTTAATTAGAAAACTAGTTTATGATAGAATATTACTTGGGAATTTAATAGTTATAGGTATAGAGTAAAGGAAAGACTTAAGTCTAAAGATCAAAATTTGAATCCTGACTCTACCATTAAAAACTTTATATTTATTTTGTTTGTTTATTTGTTTGGACAATATATTTCAGCCTGTAAGTTCAGGCAGTAATGATGATGTCTTTCTGTCAGGGCTGTTAGGTGATTCAATATTAGTAAGATATGTGATATTTCAGAGATTTCATTTTAAGCTGTTAACATATACTAAAGTAGGAAATGGAATGCTTATATTTATTTATAATTATAATATCAGTTAAGAAAAGGTAATTGTTACTTTTTTTAAGATTTTATTTATTTTTAGAGAGGGAGAAGGGAGGGAGAAAGAGAGGGAGAGAAACATCAATGTGTGGTTGCCTCTCACATGCCCCCTACTGGGGACCTAGCCCACAACCCAGGCATGTGCCCTGACTGGGAATCAAACTGGCGACCCTTTGGTTCCCAGCCCGCGCTCAATCCCCTGAGCCACACCAGCCAGGGCTGTTACTTTTTAAGACTGAGGACTGATGATGTATCTTATCTCTCAAAGACTTGTCAATAGTTACTCTTGTTTACAGATTTCCCTGGAGCCTGAGGATGCTGTGAAGTCAATGTTATGAAGGGCATATGTAGGACAGAGTCGCCAGGTTTGAGGATGCAGAGAACAATAAGTGTGGGATAAAATAAATGGAGAACAATATGAGCAGATGGCACATAATGAAGGGCCTTACTGAAGCAGCATCTCTATCTTGCTCTAACAATAGATGATTCTGTAGAAAGGATTTTGTTAAAACTTTTGTGTTATACATGTTTTAAGCATTTTTCTACAAAAATGTAGCAAGAACTTTTTAATATACATTCTTGATTGGTTGGATGGTTGTGTGAATGATAATAATTTCTTAGACAAAGTAATCAGATTACATTGTGAGCAGTTTTCAAGACAGGGAGGCACAGTTGCATTCTCAAGGGCTGGCTCTGTGTAAATGGTCAATCTGTTTCCATGGTTACAGGCTGGCTGAGTAAACTGTAAATTTGTAGGTGTTGCTTTGTGCCCTCTTATCTTAAAGAATCTGGAGGAGATTGTTTCTATAAATATGGTTTCCATCACTGGGAGAAATATGGGTCAGAGAAAAAAATTAGGGAAGGGAGCGTTTGAGCTCTATAAAGAGCATTTCATAAAGGTAACTTTCCTGCATCTTGCACAATGTTTTCATTATTAAACACGACCACATTTGTAGTTTCCACTAGCCTAATTATAAGGAAATGCACTTCGTCACACCCTTTCTGAAGTCATCTATTTTTCTGTTTTCCTAGGCCACAGATGTTGATGTAGTTCTCAGTAATGTAGAAGGCCGTCTTTTTAATACAAGCTGTTGCCTTCTTTTCAGAACTATCACAGCAGCCAATTTTAGCAGACACAAAGACGACCTTAGAATGATGATACAGAAGAGGTATTTTCTAATCCAAACTAAGATTCAGGAACTTGCAGGAACATAAATGAATATATTTGGTTCTTATTTAAAAGAATGGAAAGTTTTCATTTCTGATATAAGGAAATGCATGGCTATTTTTCTGAATTTTCATTTATTCTTTTTACACTTTTTAAATAAAGTACTTGGAATTTAAAAACATTAAAAACGGAAGCCTCACCTCATTTTTCTGACACCTTGAACTGTGTTCTACTTGCCTTGATTCTTTTCAGTGTTACAGTGTTTCTCCTCCTCCCATTGCCTATCCTATGCTGAGTTAAGTCAATTACAGAGCTCCTATTGATTTCAAAAGGAGCTCCCTGACTGTGAATATGCACATAGTCAAGTGATAAAGTGACTAAGTTCAGCATATGCAAGATGAAGATTAGAATAATAATTTCATCATTGTCATGATTATTGCTATTTAATATTTATATAACACTTTGAGAACCTCAAGAAACTTTATGAATTTTAAATTATCCAATGGGCTCTAATCTTAACTATACTTTTGTGTGGTAGGTAGGGCTCAAAATTACTAAAGGTTTTGAGTAACATTTATTGTTAGGAAATTCTAATTCAATTTATGGTTAGCTCTCTTCTGTTATTGGAAAATGGCATTATATATTTGCCTAGAAAGTTGGATTGCTATCTCATTGTTTTATTGCTGGGGGTCCATTTTCTCTTTATTTTGAGGTAAGTCCAGGTGACAGCTTATTTAAAAGTAAAGAAGAAATACACTGATATATAAATGAAAAGACAATTTTTATTTATATTTAGCATTAATCATTAACATTCCAAACTAACCTTTAATGAAAAAAGAAGAATTTATTGCTTTTTATCTTATACAGAATACACTACTTTTATACTCAGTGACTAAACTCAGATATACTTGAATAAATTTTCCTGGTCCTGTAAGAATACTGGATTCAGATTCTTTGGACTATTTTACACATAGCAGTGAAGTTTGAATTATTACAATGAATTATTGGTTGCTACTCTCTTAATCTAATATTAAACAGGATATAAAAATCATGATTTCATAATCTAATGGAATAATTAAAATATTAATTTTTTCAATAATACTTCATCAAGAAACCCTTATTTCTTAGACTTTTAAAATATAACTTTAGCTCTACTGGATTAAGATGCAGATTTTAGGTTTTTTTTTACATACAATACTACTGATTTTTCCCAAAGATTGTAATCTTTTTGTTCCTCTTTTTCCATTAAATGCTAATAAACTAAAAACTTAAAAAATTTATCACAATAGGCTAATTTATATCTAGGAAGACATTGAAATAATATACATAGAAAAATAAATAGAGTAAGAGCCATTATATAGACCTGGACACATTTTTTAAAGTTTCATTAGAAGATATATATTTATGAGAGAGAAAATAGTGGCGGGATAGGAGGGAGAAGGTTCCGCTTCCTCCTGCCCACTGGTGAGACATCTGGCTGATTTTCTGAGGAGCAGAGCAATCACTCAGCTGTATTCCAGCATATAAAAAGATTGGTGACCAAGATTACAGGGGAAATTGTAAGATCAGATGGTAGGGAGATTGCTTCCGATCGAAGGGGTCCCTCGGGACCAGCTGGGGAGCAGGGAGGGCTGCAGCCTCAGACCCAGCAGCTGCAGGGTCTGTTGCAAGATCTTAGTGAGGGAGCCAGATGGGGATGTGTGAGTGGCCAGATGCTTGTTTGGACTGGTAGGTGTAAATAGGAATAATTTATCAGAAAGAAAAATAGGAAAAAAAATAGGCACTCCGTGGCTATCTGGAGAGGCCCTGACCCCAACAGTCCCGAAGTTGGTGTGCACCTGGGAATCAGCTGTGGCGGCTGGCGCTCCCGGCAAGGGGAATTGGAGATTGTATTAATCTGGTGACCTAAGGCCTGTTGCTACCCACTCAAGAAGAGCTGGGAACAGCTTGCAACCAGAGGCTCCTGTCCCGGGCGCACCTTGCGAAGCCAATCAAGGGCAATTACGGACAGTGTGCACCAAATTATCCGCGGGTCACACATGCCCACTTGAAATATACCAGGGACAGTACACAACAGGGCACCCGGGCCAGCAGCTCGCAGGAGTGGAATCCAGGGACAAAAGGGGACTGTGAACACAGGTGCCCGGAGCTCACTCCTGGAGGGCCGGGGACAAAGAGCTGGTAACCCAACCCCTGTGCACGGAGTCCTGCAGGGCCAACTGGCTCTGAAAGAGAGAGGTGGAAGGGCTTTATTGAGGGCAACTGCAGTACTCACAAACTCTTGACTCAGAGGGCGGGGCAAGCCAACCAGAAAGGGTGCTAGGAGTTCCTGGCGTCTGGGCTGGAGGCTGGACAACAGTGAGGAGTGCATCTCTGGAATGGAGAAAAGCAAAACTAATATCTTCCAAGCCTGACGCAGACAAGCAGACCAAAAGAACAGGCCTGGCCAGACACTTTTAAAGCCAGCCAGCTGAAGTCCGTGATTTTTTTTTCTCCCCCACCATTCTTCCTATCTGTTCTTCTTTATTTTTTTAATTCCTTATTCCTTACTTTCCTTTAGTATTCCTAGTCTTCTCCTCTTGCTATTTCTTATTTCTTATTTTTTTATTTTTTTGTCTTAATTTATAAAAAATAGAAAAAAAATTCTTTTCTTTTAATTCGTGCTGCCTTTCTTCCCTTCTTTCTTTTTTTAATCACCCTTCCTTCCTTCATTTTTTTATACTATTCTTTCTCCCTACCTTCACTCCTTATTTTCCCCCTCCCCTCTCTTCTTTATCCACAAGTGAGACATTAAAACCTGGAGCTGTGAAGAGACCAGAGTTAGACCCAGACAAAGGTCAGCCCAAAAAACAGACAGTGACAGTGACACAAAATTAACTTTGCTACTCCAGAGAACTTGCAAGGTGAGAGCAGTGAACACCAGTACACCTGCTGAGAGAGGAAATCCAATAACAAAGGAACCACCAACACAAAACAACAGAAGAAGGTGAAGAATGAAGTGATACCCACACTAAACTCAATCCAGGACCAAACGGATAATATAACAATTGATAGAGAAATTACCCACAACAAACAACTGAATAACAGTGGGAGAGAAGTCTCAAAACCTTGTTAAGGCTTTAAAAAGTAATGATGGAAAACTTCCCTAATCTGATGAGAGAAAAAGTCACACAAATCCAGTAAATACAGAGAGTCCCAATCAAAGGGAACCCTAACAGGCCCACTTCAAGACACATCATAATTAAAATGGAAAAATTCCAAGGCAAAGACAGAATCTCAAAGGCAGCAAGGAAGAAACAGGAAGTAACATATAAGGGAGCCCCGATAAGGTTAGTAGCTGACTTCTCAATGGAAACACTCCAAGCCAGAAGGGAATGGCAAGAAATATTTCAAGTAATGAGAATCAGAGGCCTGCAACCAAGTATACTCTACCCAGCAAGGCTCTCAATCAAGATAGATGGCCAAATAAGGAGCTTCCCAGACAAAAGAGGTCTAGAAGAATACACCTCCACCAAACCAGCTCTGCAAGAGATGCTAAAGGGACTGATTTAAGGAAAGGAAGGGAAAGAGAGAGAGAGAGGAACACAGGTACAAAAAAAATGGCAATGAATAAGTACCTATCAATAATAACCTTAAACATAAATGGATTAAATGCTTCAATCAAAAGACATAGAATAGCGGAATGGATAAGAAAGCATGATCCACACATATGCTGTCTACAAGAGACCCACCTCAGCACAAAGGACCTACACAGACTGAAAGTGAAGGGCTGGAAACAAGTTTTCCAAGCAAACAGACAAGAAAAAAGAGCTGGAATCCAATACTCATATCAGACAAAATAGACTTCTAAAAAAGGCCAGAAAGAGAGATCCATAAGGTCACTTCATAATACTCAAAGGAAGAATCCACGAAGAAGACATAAACATTGTAAATATATATGCACCCAACACAGGAGCACCCAAATACATGAAGAAAATCTTGGAGGACTTCAAGAAAGATATTGATAGCAACACGGTTATAGTAGGGGACTTCAACACCCCACTGGCAAAAATGGACAGATCCTCCAAACAAAATATCAGCAAAGATATTGTGACATTGAACAATGCCCTAGGTGAAATGAAATTAACTGATATATATAGAGCCTTTCACCCCAAAGAAGCTAAATACACATTCTTTTCAAATACACATGGAACATTTTCAAAAATAGACCATATGAGAGGACACAAAACAAGCCTCAGCAAATTCAAGAAAATTGAAATCATACCAAGTATTTTCTCTGACCACAAGGGACTGATATCAGAAATCAATTCAAAACACTCAAAATCATGGAGACTGAATAGCATGCTATTAAACAATGAATGGATCAAGGATGAGATTAGGGAAGAAATCAAAAAGTTCCTTGAAAAAAATGAAAATGAACTAACAACAACTCAAAACTTATGGGACACAGCGAAGGCAGTCTTGAAAGGGAAGTTCATAGCAATACAAGCCTACCTAAAAAAAATAGAAACATTTCAAACAGATAACCTAACCCTATGCCTACAAGAACTCGAGGATCAACAACAAAACAACCCAGAGCAAGTAGAAGGAAGGAAATAACCAACATCAGATCAGAATTAAATGACATAGAGACTAAACACACAATTCTAAGGATCAATGAGTCCAGGAGGTGGTTCTTTGAAAAGATAAAAAAAATCGCCAAGCCTTTAAGCAGGCTCATCAAGAAAAAAAGAGAGAGGACCCAAATAAACTCAATCAGAAATAAAAGAGGAGATATTACAACTGATGCCACAGAAATACAAAGGATTATAAGTCACTACTATTAAGAACTGCATGCCAAGAAATATGAAAACCTAGGTGAAATGGATGAATATCTAGAAAAATATAGTCTTCCAAAACTCAATAAAGAAGAAGCAGAAATCCTGAACCGACCAATAACACCAGATGAAACTGAAGCAGTAATCAAAAAACTTCCGATACACAAAAGCCCTGGACCAGATGGTTTCACAGGAGAATTCTACAAAGCATTTAAGGAAGAGCTAACACCTATCCTTCACAGACTATTTCAAAAAATCCAAAATGATGGAAGACTCCCAAACTCTTTTTATGATGCCAGCATCATCCTAATCCCAAAACCAGAAAAAGACACAACACAGAAAGAAAACTTCAGGCCAATATCGCTGATGAACATTGATGCTAAAATCCTCAATGAAATATTTGCAAACCACAATCCATTAAAAAGATCATATACCATGAGTAAGTGGGATTCAAATTCAGGGATGCAAGGATGATACAATATTCACAAAATAATAAATGTAATACATCACATAAACAAAAGCAAAGACAAAAATCACATGATCATATCAGTAGATGCAGAAAAAGTATTCAATAAGATACAGCATCCATTTATGATAAAGACACTTAGAAAAGGCAATAGAGGGAGTATTCCTCAACATAATAAAGGCCGTATATGAGAAACCTACTGCCAACATTATACTCAATGGACAAAAATTAAAATCTTTCCCACTAAGATCAGGAACAAGACAAGGTTGCCCACTATCACCACTTCTATTCAACATAGTACTGGAAGTCCTGGCCACAGCAATCAGACAAGAAAAGGAAATAAAAGGCATCCAAATTGGAAAGGAGGAAACAAAACTGTCGTTGTTTGCAAACGACATGATAGTGTACTTAGAAAATCCTATAGACTCCACCAAAAACTACTCAACCTAAGAATTGAATTTGGCAAAAGAGCAGGAAATGAAGTCAATATCCAGAAATCAAAGAAATTTTTGTATACCAACAGTGAAACAGCAGAAGCAGAAATGAGGAAAAAAGTCCCATTTGATATAGCAACAACAAAAAAATGAAATACCTGGGAATAAACCTAACCAAGGAGGTAAAAGACCTGTACTCAGAAAACTACACAACACTGAAGAAAGAAATTATGGAAGACACAAACAAATGGAAACATATACCATGCTCATGGATTGGAAGAATCAACATCATCAAAATGTCCATACTCCCCAAAGCAATTTATAGATTTAATGCAATCCCTATCAAAGTACCAATGGCATATTTCACAGATATAGAATAAACACTTCAAAAATTTATATGGAACCATAAAGGACCCTTAATATCAGCTGCAATTTTGAGAAAGAAGAGCAAAGCAGGAGAAATCACAATTCCTGATATCAAACTGTAGTACAAGGCCACTGTGATAAAAACAGGTTGGTACTGGCATAAAAACAGACAGATAGACCAATGGAACAGAATAGAGAGCCCAGGAAAAAACCCAAGTCTCTCAGGCAATTAATCTTCGACAAAGAGGGAAGAAGCATAAAATGGAATAAAAATAGCCTCTTCAACAAATGGTGTTGGGAAATCTGGATGGCTACATGCAAAAAAATGAAACTTGAGCACCAACTTACACCATACACAAAAATAAATTCAAGGTGGGTTAAAGAATTAAATGTAAGTCGTGACACCATAAAAGTTCTAGAGGAAAACATCGGTAGAAAAATCTCAAACATTCCACGCAGCAACATCTTCAATGTTATGTCCCCTAGAGCAAGGGACATAAAGGAAAGAATAAACAAATGGGACCTTATCAAAATAAAGAGCTTCTTTGGGGCTAAAGAAAACAGTATTAAAATACAAAGAGAACCAACCGTATGGGAAAACGTATTTGCCAATGATACCTTGGAGAAGGGTTTGATCTCCAAAATTTATAAAGAACTCATATGACTCCACTCCAGGAAGACAAAAAACCCAATTAAAAAATGTGCAAAAGATATGAACAGAGACTTCTTAAAAGAGGACATACAGAGGGCCCAGAGACATATGAAAAGATGCTCAACATCATTAGCCATCTGAGAGATGCAAATTAAAACCACAATGAGATACCACCTCTCACCAGTCAGAATGGCCATCATCAACAAAGCAACAGATAACTGTTGGAGGGGATGTGGAGAAAAGGAAACCCAACTGCACTGTTGGTGGGAATGCAGACTGGTGCAGCCACTGTGGAAAACAGTATGGGACTTCCTCAGAAAACTAAAAATGCAACTGCCTTTTGACCCAGCAATTCCACTGCTGGGATTATACCCTAAAAACCCTGAAAAACCAATCCAAAAGAACCTATGCACTCCAATGTTCATAGCAGCACCATTCACAATAGCCAAGTGCTGGAAACAACCTAAGTGCTCATTACAAATGAGTGGATCAAGAAACTATGGTACATTTACACAATGGAATTCTATGCAGCAGAGAGGAAGAAGGAGCTTATACCCTTTGCAACAGCATGGGTGGAACTGGAGAGCATTATGCTAAGTGAAGTAAGTCAGGCAGTGAGGGACAAATACCATATGATCTCACCTTTAACTGGAACATAATCAACAAAAGAAAAAAGCAAGCAAAACATAACCAGAGACATTCAAATTAAGAAAAATCTAACAATAGCCAGAGGAGGGTGGGAGACAGTGGGGAGAAGGGTTTTCAGGAACCACTATAGAGGACACATGGACAGAACCAAGGGGGAGGAGGGAGGCAGGGAAGGGAGGTGGGGTTGGAGGGTGTGGGGTCAGGGGAGGGGAGAGGATGCAGACAGCTGTAATTGAACAACAATAAAGTAATTATTTTAAAAAAAGAAGATACACATTTGTAATTGTGGTATAATCAAGTAAAAAATGAAATTTTTTTACAGGATTGGGGAACATGGGGGGTTGGGGAGGATAGGGTAAGAGATGTAACATTATTGATATTATTTCATTTAATAATTACAAAATTCAAATAAATACTACTTAATTTTTTTACAGGTAAGGAAGTTGAAACTGAAAAAAGCTGAGTAATTTGAACAAGGTCATACATCTGGTGAGTAGTTTAAGACACCTGTTTTCAAAATCTGTGGACTTCCTTGGCATGTAGGCCAGGAAGAAATTAGATTTTGACACGAAGGAACACATCTTGAGTAGTTCTCAATAACCCCAATGTGTGAAGATGAAGACAACATAATTTGTCCACAGGACTCTTATTTTGTGGCTTGGAATCATTGCTCTCTTGAACCTTATCAAATATATTTCACTTTTGTACCCACTGTCACTGGGTTTTCATTTCTAAACCATTCTACATAAATAAGTGAGATTTGCAAGGATTTCCTATATGAACTAATTAGTACAATTCCATATACTCTGACTACTACTATGCCCTTATCAGGTCATTGTTCTTGGCAATTAGGTTATCTCACCTGCCTGACTGACATGCATATCTTTTCAACTCATGTGTACTGAAAAACTGCAAATAATTAAATGCTATAGACAATCAAAACCAGTATAAACAGTAAGTCTACTCTTGCCAATTTCTAATAGAGTTATGCACATTGGGTTTTCTATTTACTTGCTTATATTTTTGAGCTGCTAACTTAATTCTATGAGGAATCAGCCTGCAATAAATATGGCTGCCACATGGGGAACTTAGGTAGTCCTTGGGAGAACTGATGGAGAAGTCATTTGGTCATTGTGCCTGACACTTGGAGTTCATATATGGGAGATATAAATGTATGTATATAATTCACTAACATTTTATTGATAATTTTCACTTCTATATTCATTAGTGAAATTAATATAGACATTCTTTTTCCATATCTTTCTTTTTTTATTGTTGTTCAATATAGTTGTCTGCCTTTTCTACCCACCTCTCCCCGCTACCCCAGCCATCCCCACCACCCTCCCCTGATTCCACTCTATAGTTTGGGAGTCTTCAATCTTCTTGGATTTTTTGGAATAGTCTGTGAAGGATAGGGGTTAGCTCTTCCTTAAATGCTTTGCGAAATTGCACAGTTCTTGTGAAACTGTCCTGTCCAGGGCTTTTGTGTGTGGGGAGTTTTTGATTACTGCTTTGATTTCATTAGCTGTTATTGGTCTGTTCAGGCTTTCTACTTCTTCTCACTCAGTTTTAGAAGATTACATTTTTCTAGAAATTTGTCCATTTCATCTAGGTTTTCAAATTTCTTGGCATATAGTTCTTCGGAGTTATTTCCTACAGTCCTTTGTATTTCTGTGGTATCAGTTGTAATCTCACCTCTTTCATTTCTGATTGTGTTTCTTTGGGTCCTCTCTATTTTTTTCTTGATGAGTCTGGTTAAAGGCTGGTCGATTTTGTTTATCTTTCCAAAGAATCAGTTCCTGGATTTATTGATCCTTTGAATTGTGCTTTTAGTCTCTATGTTGTTTAATTCTGCTCTAATCTTGCTTATTTCCTTCCTTCTACCTGCTCTGGGCTCTCTTTCTAGTTGTTCCTCCAGTTCTTATGAGTTAGGGTTAGGTTGTTTATTTGAAGTGTTTCTATCTTTTTTAGGTAGGCCTGTATCACTATGATCTTCCCTCTCAGGACTGCCTTTGTTGTTTCCCATAAGTTTTGGATTGTTGTGAGTTCATTTTCATTTGTTTTCATAAACTTTTTGATTTCTTCCTTGATCTCATTCTTAACCCATTCAATGTTTAATAGCATGCTATTCAATCTCCATGAGTTTGTGTGTTTTTGAGTTTTTTCTTTGAGAGTGGCTTCTAATTTCAATCCTTTGTGGTCAGAGAAAATGGTTGATATGATTTCAGTTTTCTTGAATTTGTTGAGGCTTGTTTTGTCTCCTTTCATGTGGTCTGTCTTTGAAAATGTTCCATGTACATTTGAAAAGAATGTGTATTTTGCTTCTTTGGGATGAAAGGCTTTATATCTATCAGTTAAGTCCATTTGCTCTAGGACATTGTTCAATGCTGCAATATCTTTGTTGTATTTTGTTTGGAAGATCTATCCACTTTTGATAGTGGGGTGTTAAAATTCCCTACTATAATAGTGTTGTTGTCTGTATCTTTGTTGAAGTCCTCCAAGATTTTCCTCATGTATTTGGGTGCTCTTATGTTGGGTGCATATGTGTTTGTAATGTTTATGTCTTCTTGATTGATTTTTCCCTTGAGTATTGTGAAGTGTCCTTCTGGGTCTCTTTTAATGGTCCTTGTTTTGAAGTTTATTTTGTCCAATATGAGTATTGCTACCCTGGCTTTTCTTTCCCATCCATTTTCTTGGAATATTTTTTCTGAACCCTTCGTTTTCAGTCTCTGTAGGTGTTTTGTTCTGAGGTGGGTCTCTTGTAGACAGCATATGTGTGGGTCATATTTTTTTAGCCATTCAGCTACTCTATGTCTTTTGATTGGAGCATTTAATCCATTAACATTAAAGTTTATCATTGATAAATATTTGTTCTTTTTTTCCCCTTTTTACCTCTGTTCCTCTCTCTTTCTCTCTTTCCTTTCTTATCTTATAGTGGTCCCTTTTGTATATCTTGTAGTGCTGGTTTGGTGGAGATGTATTCTTTCAGCCTTCTTTTGTCTGGAAAAATCCTTATTTCACCTTCCACTTTAATTTAGAGTCTCGCTGGAGAGAGAAATCTTGGTTTAAGGCTTTTGTTTTTCATTACTTGGAATATCTCTTGCCATTCTCTCCTGGATTGGAGTGTTTCTGTTGAGAAGTCAGCTACTAGCCTTATTAGAGGCCCTTTGTATGTTATTTCTTATTTCTGCCTTGCTGCTTTTAAGTTCTCTCTGTCTTTAATACATGCCAATTTAATTATGTTGTGTCTTGGAATTGGCCTCTTTGGGTTCATCTTGATTGAGAGTCTCTGTGCTTCCCTCTCTAGCTTCAAAAAGTTTTCTGTCATTTTTTTAAACAGGGTTTCTTTTCTTTTCTTTTTTTTTAAGATTTTATTTATTTTTAGAGAAAGGGGAAGGGAGGGAGAAAGAGAGGGAGAGAAAACAGCAATGTATGGTTGCCTGTCACTTGGCCCTCACTGGGGACCTGGCCTACAACCCAGGCATGTGCCCTGACTGGGCATCGAACTGGGACACTTTCGTTCCAAGCCTGCGCTCAATCCACTGAGCTACACCAGCCAGGGCAATTAAACAGGGTTTCTATCTCTTCTTCCTTTCCTTCTGTTACAGAGAAAAAGGGCCGACGGGGCACCCAATGATTCCCCAGGCCCGCTCTAGGTCCGTTTTGCACGCCGCCAATGGAAAGACGTTTCTCAATACCAGAGACTTGTGAAAAGGAAAAGAATTGTTTATTTACAAGTTATACAGGCTTGAGGTAAGGACTTAAGGTTTCCTTTAAAATACTAGAGTTCTCTAGAATACCCACAAACACACACAGTCCTTCCTTCCCCCCTTTTCCCAGTCCAGGGTACCGTAGGAGAAGAAGTAGATGCGTGATACAGGCTGATTCTCAGTTCTGGCATCATCCGATGTGTCGCCACTGCGATCTCCAAATTAATCCAAAGAACTCCAGGTTAATCCAAAAGCATAGTAATCCAAAAAAAAGCTCCAGTTAATCCAAAGAAAGCATGTGTCACCTTCTCATGGCCCACCAGCAAAAGTTCTTTCACTCCTTTTCTTCCAGGCAAAGTCTCTGCTGCTTCCTAGGCCACGTGGCAAAGGAAGGCACCCAAAGCTACGTGGTCCTGCCTCTGTCTCTCAGGCTGAGGGGTCCCCACTCCTCAGCCGCGTGGTCCAAGAGAGCCCTTCCCACAGCGTCTCTCCTGCACTCCCCCAAACCGCTGAGAGAGAGCCCAGCATCGCTGCTACATCTTGCTTACCAGCTTCCCAAGCTGAGTGGCAAAGGGAGCCCCAAAGCTGCGCGGTTCTCCCCTCTCACCAAAAGCCGCGTATTCCAAGAGAGATATGGCTGCCGTGCCTGGGTTTAAATCCCCTGCGCAGATCTTTTATTTGCAGCCCTCATTTCCGACTCCTCCTTCAATTGGCTACACCTGCCAGCACTTCATATTCCTCCAGTTTTTCTGGGCTGCCATGTTAGCTGTGGGCAGGAGTGACCCCATGGCCCAGAGCCAACCAACTCCAAGTTTTCACGCAGGCCCTGTGTCTAGGGGGAGCTGCCTGTTGGCTACATCCTGGGCGGAAATCTCCTCCATCCCCCCCCCCCTCAAAGCATGGCCACAGCTATTTAACATATCTATGGAACCAGTTAAAGGTTATAGATATGTTAAGTGACCATGGCAGAGGCTAGCTGCAAAGCTGCTGCCATACCCAAAGCTCTGAATGCTGTTCCAGGAGTCCCATTCCCCACCCAGTTCAGACCTGTGGTGGTGAGGACATTCTATATACATATTTCTAATATTTCCTGGATACCTTGAGCTCTGGACTCCACCACAAATCCCTGTTTGGGCCCATTTCTTGGCTGCACCCTGTAACACTTCTCCTGGTATTCCTATGATTTGAATGTCATTCCATTTCATGTTATCTTCAAGTTCCCTTAAGCTGTCTTCATATTTTTTCAGTCTTTTTTCGTGTAGCTGCTCTGCCTGGGTATTTCTTTCTTCCTTGTCTTCCAGCTCACTAATTCGATCCTCTGCTTCATCTAGCCTGCTTGTAATTCCTTGTAGTGTGTTTTTTATTTCTGAAAATGTATTGTTCATTTTTTCCCTGGTTTTGTTTATAGTTTCTATTTCCTTTTTCATACTGTGCAGTTCTCACTCAGTTCCTTATAGTTGTCTGTGAGTTCTTTGAGTATCCATATAACCAATATTTTGAATTTTATATCTGATAGTTTGCTTACCTCCTTTTCATTTAGCTCTTTTAGTGGGGAGTCTTTCATTCCTTTTGATTGCATGTTCTTCTTTTGTTTCCCCATTTTAGGTGACTCTTTTTGTTTCTTTCTGTGCTTTCTGATGTTTTGCTTTGCTAGCTGTCTTTGTAGGGTGAAATTCTATGGTAGGAATTCTATGGGATTCAGTGGTTTGGTTCTTTGATCTCCTTGTCTGGATGCTCTAGGTTTGCCCTTTCTTCTGTTTGTGTGGGCTTTCTTGTTGTACTTTGGTTTTTACCTTTTGTTGGTTCCTTTGTTGGTGGGTTCTCTCCTCCAGTGGGTATACCAATGGTCACAGATCTCATCTAATCTTGTATGTGATCAGTGGCGGGGGTGGGCAAAATG